>VCRD01002356.1:17325-36447 GCA_006783055.1 Trinorchestia longiramus | reverse complement strand
TGCCTGTATATTCTTGGACGTGTATTGAGCGAACATATGCCTGTATATTCTTGGACGTGTATTGAGCGAACATATGCCTGTATATTCTTGGACGTGTATTGAGCGAACATATGCCTGTATATTCTTGGACGTGTATTGAGCGAACATATGCCTGTATATTCTTGGGTGTGGTGTAAATGAACTATCTCAGTATGTTGCTGTGCGTGTACTGGCAAGCAGGGCTGAAAAAGATACATTTAAAACTCAACCAGAAATGATTTACCGCTGAGGCTAACAGCGCTGCTCAGTTTTTATCGTCTTTGACCAGCAAGGCTGGCGAAAATTAAGATTCCAATTCTAAGGCATGGATTTTAATATATTCTACTGATGAAATAAGGAATAAATTGGAGCGAATTTCCTTTCTAAAAATCTCACCTACTGTTGTTGGTGCAGTAGCTGCAAAACCAACAGCAATATTCTTATTAAGATGGTATGATAAGTGCAATTATTTACGGGGAATTTTGTATCTCAGCATGTGTCGCCTGAACTCCTCCCTTGTACTCATCACGAGGCTCTAGTACGTTGGGTCTGTGCAGAGGCGAGCTGAAAATTCCAAAGTCGATTGCTAACCCATGGCAGACCAGAAGAGGTAGAACAGACTAGCGCGTTGCTACATCACTGTGCAGAAAAAACCCAAGAAAAAATCGGCGAAGCTGATACAGTTGAATAATTTATCATCCTGTTTATAATGCCGAAGTTGCAGATGAAATTTATGAATAAGAACTTTTTTTGTGGTCAAGCGCTTGAGATCTTAAATTTCAACACCATTTCGGTATTCAGACTAGCTTGAATAAATGGATAGAGAACGCAGTGTATGTTTCTCAACTGAACAAATTTTTCTCCCTCCACAGCACAATTAAGAGTAGAAATGAATTTTTCGTTCGCATCTAAGACTGTTCAATATCCTGTGCATTCAGTATAAACCATAAATAAATAAAGTAAATAAATCGAAATTGTGTTCAGTTAAAATCGAATTCCACCTTGGGAGATGAAGTCATGCTCATCAAGGTGCCTCAAAAGCAATGTAGTTTAGAAATTTATCAATCACTTAGTAGCTGCAAACACAATCATTGGTTGACTAAACGAGGGAGTTTGGGTAACATGAGTCGAGAAGTCTTGGAGTTGGAATTAGACTCATTTGATAACCTTTTGGATGAACTTCATTCCCACCTGGTTGTGCCATTCTTAAGAGACTAACTGTCATACGCTGGACACAACTGAAACCTTCTTGATGTTTTCGAGGGGCAAACACTGACCAGGGGTGAAACTGGTTGCGGTGGCGGGGTACAAGAGATGGACGGAGATAAGTAGGGTCTGTGATGGAGCCTCGCAGGAGGTGCGCTGCTACGAAGATCACACCATCGATACACAACCAAACCAGCACAAGCCCAAAAAGTAGCTTAACGAGTCCTAACGCCCCTGCATGTGGATTGTTTATTCCTCCGGTAAAAAAACAGACATAATAACCGAAAGCTCGCACTCATGTTGTAAATGCGCCTGAGAGACCCGTGTGTCTTAGCGCATCAGCTCAGATCAACTCGTAAAGCACTGTTGGAAAACTCGTAAGCACAAGTCCTACCAGCGGGAAGTCCGCCACAGGCCCCATACAAACATTTCATATCGAGCCCTACGCTGCGCCATCCGTCCTACAGGTGTTTGTTTCTGACGGGGACTTCGATGCGCTTCGATTGCTTCCGATGTTTTAAATCACTGGCGCCGGGGAGTCTTTATGGCGTCCTTTGCACCTTATTTCATCTTCGGGTGGCCGAACACTCAGTGGAAGCGCAACGTGTCAGGCGCCGTAAGAGTGCTCGTCTTGAAATATACTGGACGCTGCAATGTACATGTGGATGTACGTGCCTAACTAATGAGAATAGAGCTCACTTTGAACTAAGATGGTTATATTAAAACTAATGTAAGGATAACTATTCTTTTTCAAAACTTGCCATGAATTAAACAGGGATAAACTTCGTCGTAATTAATACAAAGACACGCACGACTCTTGGTAACCAACCTGTATATAAGCGGGAGGTTTGTATACGAATTGGTACATGAATGCGCTTACCCTGTAGAAACAAAGCTAAATTGAAACGGTCGATTATGGAAGAATTTCTACGGCACTGCGTATACCATATGGAACAAACCTACATGTATTTGATGGTACAAGGTAATCTGTACGAAAAATCTCATATGACTGCAAAAGCGGCGGAGTTGCCTGTACGGAATTATTTACTTGTTTGTTCAGTTTTGAAAAAAAAACGCAGCACCAACCTCAATTACAGCTCATACAACTCTGATATGGAAGAGTTAAAGATTTAGGACATAGAAAATAATCGTAATTATAGTTAATGTATAGCATGACTAACGAGAAAAGCTGAGAACATGTCTCCTAAATCTGTTTTCTTTCCATCAAATAATGACAATACTTTATTTCCATACCATTAAGTTATGCCAGATTTGTCTAGCTGTTCCCTGCCGAGAATATTCCTGAGATGAAACAGAGAAACGAACGAATGTTTACGCAATTTCATAAATGTTGTTGGTGTTGAAATTATGCTGAAATGTTGAAATTGAAAAATACAGAGCACATAGGCACAAGAAAATGCATGAACGATTGTGAGTGACAGTGGAACAAATTACAGTTTCACTTCCCTAGTGACTAAACACAAAATTATTAGAAGTAGAATACAAGGTCTCTAGTAAACGTGTTGGAAGTTGGGAGGTTATTTTTGAAAAAATTCTAATGATATAATTCATAAATCTTTATTTTGCGATGATTTTTCCCCCTCAAAAACGACTACATATATTGGCCTTACTTACATAGACATTTTACCGTACATGCCCGACTTAGCTTGTCGCTGCACGAGGAAGCAAGACCAATGTCACTGAATTTTTGTGTGTAAACTTCCAAAGAAAAACAAAACTGTTCTGTGGTGAAGTGAGCTGGGAAAGAAATAATTTGCCCATGTGGATATGAAATATTGTTTTGTAAATACTCCATGGCTTCATGAGGTTGTTGGATGTGTGCAGTTATTAGATGTCTGGGATTGTTGGATGTCTAGGATTGTTGGACGTGTGGAGTTGTTGCACGTGTAAAGTTGTTTGAATTGTTTTTTCTTTATTTTCAAATTTAGAATCCAAGAGAGAGAGAGTCGGACATTCGTTCAGGACTCTGTATATGTATCACAAGTCAAACGCAAAGACATGCTGGAAATATATGCTTTCAAGTCTTGTGGAGTGAACAGTGGTACATGCTTAATTGCCTATTTTCCATTGACAATGCTGATTTTTAATTGGGATAAGAAAATGTTTATTGCTGAGTCTATATTTGTTCGGTGCTTATGAGTATCAGTGCTCTTTTGTGAAGACTACTGGTCAGTTTTACTAATTGTGCTAGGCTATATTCCATGTCTACTTAAGCCTACTGACTATTAACATGTCTGCTTTGGGATTGGAGACCTTGTATCAATTGTTGAAGATAAATTTTATGGAAGCCTGAAAAATGTATTTATAGTTTGAGAGTAATTAAAATAACGATTGGAATTGGGCAATGATTTTAGGTTAGAATAAAATTGCCAACAGTTAAGAAAAACATTTATCATGTGAGAGTAACAATCAATCATTAGTCCAATGAAAATAATTGTAGTCAAAGTGAAATATTATAGTAAATGCCTGGAGAGAAACAGCTTAAATCTCCATGCTTTCGGTTTTTTTCATCCCCCTTTCTCAATTGTAAAATTTGGGGAACATTAATTACTTCTTACAGCCCCTTCTCCCCCACGAAGATGAGCTTTACTATTAGTAGATGCGAACAAATGCTTTCATTTTAAACAACTATAATTGTATAACCTAGTCCTCACTTTATAATGGCTAGCAAACTTCCCTCTTTTTCGTGATTTACTGCACTGAAACGGGGAAATTAATTCATTTTCCGTTAACGGTAAACATCAGCAAACGATTCATTTCAGAAGCCCCAGATCCCCTCTAAAGCGTGTCAGCAATATTGATGGCCTTCGATTGTCCTCTACTCTATTAACGGCAGTTCACTGCTGCGCACTCAGTCATTTATACAGATTTAGTCACAGCGAGAATCACAACAATTTGTATCCTTGGGGCTCGACGCACCGTTTAAAGCCGCTAAACACCGTCATTTCCTGTGTTTTCAGACGGTTATATCACAAATACCTCCCACTGCCTGCATTGTGCCGAGTTGCGAGTAGTGGTCATGTCTGCACATAAGCCAAGATCTGCATGCTGCTCAGGCGTCCATGTACGTGAAGAATGTCATTAAATTCTTGTTTACGAGGAAAATAAGAAATTTAGTATTTTCTTTTTATAGATACGACCAGATTATGGAAACAGTTTACTTCGTTTTTTTCATGTAGATGATAAATAACTAAACCAGATCAATCAATGGAACACTGCTCTGGGTTGATGAATGATAAAAAAGACATGATTCCCTTTCGATCAAAAAAGCTGCTAATAAATTTCACATTTTAGATAAAAAAACACTTTCGAAAGGAGGCTCAACGAATTCCAGCCAGTCCTATACCGGCTTTCAGGTATGTTCGTCTATTCTCATAGCACACTAAACTCATCACAATCCTTAAACTTAATATAATGATTACAATTGATAAGACGGTAACGGGGGGTGACCGTGTCCGACTACATGAGGTCATGTTCACTTCTGTGCCCAGGTATCATTTTAATTTGAAACTCAAGGCACTTAAGAAACGTGTCCTCGTCCTCCATGATACCGGACACTCAGTATCTAGCTGTCCATAAATCAGGGAGGCCAGGAGCATCTCCCCCCCTTTGAGTCGACAGCTGGACGTGAGAAAACAGTGGTCCTCTACCGTGGGTCCAGGATTGGTGATGGTCCTTGAACGCTTGTGCCCATGACAGACAAAACTGTGGACGAGTCTACATTATGAAGATCAGTTTCTGTGATAAAATAACAGTTTTCAACTTTCAGGCCACCGATGAGCCTCAACTCCATCATTATTCCTGCTGGATCTTGTGACAGAACATGAGCGATAAATTTAAGCTCTGGTGATTGAATTTTTATGATTGAAAACACAGTGAGATGAGGATATTACACGGCAGTTGTTCTTATCACAATGTTATGCTCCCGCCACAAGCTCGCATACAATAGGGTCTTCCTTCAAAAAAATGGCGAACAAAAATCTGTTGACAACCGTGTTTTAACAATTGAATTTAAAAGGTATATGTACAACTATCCCTAAGCTAGTTTTCTCGCCACTTTTAACTGTAATAATTGATGGAGAATCTCAATTATAATTGATAAATTGTCATTTATAGAAGGACATTTGATGTTTTTCAAAGTCGTTGAAAGTTTTAAGGACTTTTGAAAGAACTTAGAAGTCTTCTGGATGTTTTTAGAGAATTCTGAAAGCTCGCTAGTTTGTTCAAGACGTCAGTTGTTTTCTCAAGGAATTTTAAGACTGTGAGACATACGATGCATCATTCATAGCGAGCGTTTAGAGGAGCAAAAATTTTTTTAAAGGAATTTGAAAGCCCGTGAAAGACTTAGAGAGTTCATGAAAGATAAAGAGAGCTTTTTGAAGACTTCTACAGCTGCTGAAAAGCATACTATGATAAATTGACGTCGGCCTAAGAAATTTTCGAAAATTGAATGAACTTTTAGAAGACTTTGAGAGCTACAAGATTCATTTTAGCGTATTTAGGAATGATGAAAATTCACCATGAAACTTGATACATATTTTTAACCTTACTGCATTTCTGTTGTTGCTATGTTCATCAACCACATGAAACTTACAACAATTTTTTTGCAGCAGGACAATTAAATAAAAATTTTTATTACTCGAGCAAAATTTGTTCCCAATTTAGTATCTTCACAGAGAAGAAAAAAGTTCCCATTACAATACTTATTTGAACTTTTGCTGTTAGCCGTCACCTATTCGCATCAAATGAGCTGAAGATCATCAGCATCAGAAGTTTGATCAGCTATTTACAAATCGTTATGATTTTTCCCTTTAGAATACTAACTAAGATTCATCAATAAGACGACAGACCACGCCCAGACTTTGAAATAAATGCTTAGTGATGAGGACTTGTACGCGTATATTTTTTAACCTATTCAACACCAGAGGTAAACTTGGTGCTCTCATGAATGCTTGGACATGAATAAATGTTTAAAAAAGGAGAAAATATTATCAGGTAAAGAAATCTACACGTCCAGCTAGCAGAGCCCAGTTTCCTGAATGCAGTCTGTGCATGGCAGCCCTATACTGACCAGTGGACTGTCTGTTCTGTAAGTGGACTGCCTGATCTGTCAAATGGGCTATCTATTCTGCCAAGTAGACTGCCTGTTCTGCCAAGTAGACTGCCTGTTCTGCCAAGCGAGCTGCCTCAACTGCGAAGTGGACTGCCTGATCTGCCATGTGGACCGCCTGATCTACCAAGTGGGTTGCCTGTTCTGCCAAGTGGGCTGCCTGATCTACCAAGTAGACTACTTGTTTTGCCAAGTGGGCTGCCTGTTCTGTCAAGTGGGTGCCTATTCTGCCAAGCGAGCTGCCTGTTCTGTCAAGTGGGTGCCTATTCTGCCAAGCGAGCTGCCTGTTCTGTCAAGTGGTGCCTGTTCTGCAGAGTGGACTTCCTGATCTGTCAAGTGGGCTGCCTCAACTGTGAAGTGGACTCCCCATTCTGCAAAGTGGGTGCCTGTTCTACCAAGTGGGCTGCCTCAACTCCGAAGTGGGCGGCCTGTTCTGCCAAGTGGGCAGTCTCAACTGCGATGTGGGCTGCCTGTTCTGCCAAGTGGGCTGCCTGTTCTGCCAAGAAGGCTGCCTGTTCTGCCAAGTGGGCTGCTGCCCCGTTGGGACAAGCATGAAGTTGTCATGCGTGTTTGGCTCACCTGTCAGGTCGGACTGACAAGCTTTCTATGGTTTCCAGTCATCCGTAAACTCATAAAGTCTCTTAGCACTTCTCCCAAATTTTCCCAGAGTTATCAAAGTTTTCCAAAACCTAGCGTTGTCCAGAGTGACTTAGTACAGCTGAGTGTAGTCTTTCCTAGTGTTTCATAGCGTTGCCTAGTACTGCTTAGTATGACTTAGTGTTGCTTAATATTACCTAGTGCTGCTTAGCGTTTTCTAGTTATTTATAACGTTGCCTAGTGCTGCTTAGAATTACCTAGTGCTGCTTAGTGTTTCCTAGTTACTCATAGCGTTGCCTAGTGCTATTTAGCATTACCTAATGCTCCTTGGTATTACCTAGTGCTGCTTTGTGTTTCCTAGTTATTCACTGCGTTGTCTAGTGCTGCTTGGTATTACCTAGTGCTGCTTAGTATTACTTAGTGCTACTTAGTGCTTCCTAGTAATTCAATGCGTTGTCTAGTGCTGCTTAGCATTACCTAGTGCTGCTTAGTATTACCTAGTGCTGCTTAGTGTTTCCTAGTTATTTATAACGTTGCCTTGTGCTGCTTGGTATTACCTAGTGCTGCTTAGTGTTCCTAGTGCTGCTTAGTATTACCTAGTGCTGCTTAGTGTTTCCTAATTATTTATAATGTTGCCTAGTGCTGCTTAGTATTACCTACTGCTGCTTAGTGTTTCCTAGTGCTGCTTAGTGTTTCTTGGTTATTTATAATGTTTCCTAGTGCTGCTTAGTATTACCTACTGCTGCTTAGTGTTTCCTACTGCTGCTTAGTGTTTCCTAGTGCTGCTTAGTGTTTTCTAGTGCTGCTTAGTGTTTCCTAGTGCTGCTGTGTTTCCTAGTTATTTATAATGTTTCCTAGTGCTGCTTAGTATTACCTACTGCTGCTTAGTGTTTCCTAGAGCTGCTTAGTGTTTCCTTGTGCTACTTAGTGTTTCCTAGCGCTGCTTAGTGTTTCGTAGTGTCAGCCAGAGTTGCTTAGGGACTTCAACCAGGAAATCCGCAATGAGACTTCACACATGAAGAGAAGAAACATGATTATGTTGAGTCTAACGCTATCACTGAACACATTAATTAATGGTGAAGACTTTGTGACAATCTCATGTAGGAGCGAGGCAGTTCATTTGATCATATCTAGTACCTTACTAAATATTTAGAACCTTTCATGAAACCTCAGTCTATTCCAAAGTGAATTTTCAATGGTTATCTGCATAGAGAACGTTTTAAAAATTAGACCACTGAAGCCAAACAAAAGCATTTCATATTGGAAAGGACGAGGTTTCATTTATTCCTGGATCACTGAATACAAAACATTCACTAACCTCACAAGCTCCTACACAATTTCTCGCACACTCGACTCTTGTAATGCAGGTAATTACTAGCATAATTAATGATACCAGTTAAGTACACCAAGTTAATTCCCCTCAATTGATTAAAGGTGTTCAATTATTCAATGCACTAGACGAGAAGTAAATTAAGCAGAACTCAACGCCCCCCTGTCTTTTTTGCATAATTTGAACTCGTGTTTTGTTGAAATCCAAACAAGAGAATCACGCTGTGCGGTTTCCCCTCCGCTTCATAGTGACGGCCAATTTTCCTATAAAGCTAATCCTGTTAAATCATTTTGAAAGGGCATAATGTTACCCGCTCTTCCTGAACCCCTTTGTAAATGTTCAGACGTGGCTTTGTGTGGCCGTCAATGGGTTCCCTTAACAGGGTTAGAGAGGTTTTTGCTTTTTTTATGAGCCATGTTTTCATAGAGAGTGCGGTTGGATTTCCTGAATTGTTGGAGCATTGAAGAGAAAAACCATTCACAATTTCCCCATGTCTTTCGAACGGTTTTTCTTTCGTGCAATAATATGAGAATGCCTTGCACAGCGGGAGAAGACCTACATGTTGTCGTGAATGTAGGAGAGTTGAAAATTTTTACGTCATTGTAGTTTTAACACAGAAAGTATGTACAATGTTTAATGTATGGATTATTGAAGGATTACCAGCAATAAAGCATCGATTGAACTTCTGGATGTTGCGTGCCCTGTCATAACGAGAAGAGTTCATTTGTTTTTTACAAAATTTAGCTCATCGTAGCATGAGGCGATATTTTAGAAGCAAGTCAAGGAAATATCGAACATCTCAGCTAATGTTGCTGAGCAATAGGCATACCGGATGAAACTCAATCAAAACAACATAACGCATCACATAGTTTGGTCTTAGTCATATCCCAATATAGCTATCCAGCTCCCCACATGACCACATGAATAGCAGCTGCAAGAGCTAGAGTGGGACTGCAAAACTTTCAAGGTTGAGTTTTATGACGAATAATTTAAAAAGATATCTGGTGAATTTGTGCGACGCAGGCCCTGGGCTGCAATTGAAGCTCCCACGAGGATGAAGTAGTGCAGGCAATACGAGGCTGACGAGACGTTTTCTTTGTTTGTTTATCAAGCGTTCCTTTGGGGGGATCTTGGGCCGGAGACCTGGAGGCTGGACCGCTTTTAAGGCCGGGCCAACCTGCCCCCTGGGGGGCCGGTCCACATCTGCCTCCTGATGGCAGCTGTGAGGCCTGCACTACAGGCGAATAATCAACTGCACTTAGGGTGTATGACCAGCTGTATTTGAGGTATGTAATCAAGTGAAATTGAGGTATGCAAATAGCTGCACTTGAGAAGTGTGATCAGCTGCTTCTGAAACTTGTGATCAACTCTATTTGAGGTATGTGATCAGCTCTACTTGAAGCTTGTGATGAGCTGCGTTTGAGACATGTGATCAGTTACACTTGCAGCTTGCGATCAGTTGCCTTTGAGGTATGTGATCAGCTGTACTTGAAACATGATACCTGAAAAATGTGAAAGACTCAAAAGATCGAACAATTTTTTAACCGACAACTAGCAAGTTAAATTAAATTTATCAATAAACAGTGTCTCTTTATAATTTAACAAATGTATTACGCGGCAATTGTAGAGACATCTCAATCAAATTGGCTGCATTACACACAGTGGGTATCTAAATTTTCAATCGCATTAAATCTGTGTGCTTCAGGCCTCCATTTGGTGAAAAAGAATGTATTCGAGCCGAATGATAAACCAAGACGAAAAGAGTTTCCAATTACCATGCTGGAAAGAATACCTGAAGTGGAAAGTTTCCTCACCCGAATATGTTTTAGTGATGACACAACCTTTCATGTGTAAGTGAAGCTGCAAAAACGTAATGGAAAAATCAGGGGGTCAGAACACCCCCACCTAACGGGATTTTCAACGAGATAGTCCGAAAATGAATGTTTGGGGTGGAATCATGTGCAATCGAATCATTGCTCCATTTTTCTTTCACGAGACGTCAATTGAAGGGTGGACAACACTAGTGGACTACTTGCATTTTTTCCCGTGGGATAAAATGCAAGTAGTCCACTACTGCTGTCCACCCTTCAATTACTGCTAATTTTCACCTCAATTTTTTGACCGAACATTTGGCACCGCAACTATCATAGATGACCTCCAACTAACCATTATTTTCGAGCAAGATCATGCACCAAAACATTGGAGACTCCCTGTTCGTGGGTTCCTCGATCAAATATTTCCATACTGGTAGATTGGAAGGGATGAGCCACTTCCTTGACCACTTCGTTCACCATACATTATTCCCATGGGCTTTTTTCTAAGGGGTTATGTTAAAGATATCGTGTATCTAACAAAGATACGAGACGTTACTGACTAAAAGCAAAGGTTTACTGACGCCGTTATCACCTTTGTTAAATATGCGTCAGGGAACATGACAAGAAATCGAGTGCTTTTGATGCGCTTTATGCAAGTAATGGTGACTATAAGAGGTGTAATAAAGAAAGTAAAAAGACCTAAATATTTATTTATTAGTTTCCAATAATTATATCAAATGAATCGTTTTATCGCCTTTATAATAGATTTTTTTAAACTGTATTGAGGCTTTATGAACACCCTGTACATTGAATGTAGATGGAGAAGTTTTTGAATTAATTTTGCACTTTGAACATCAAAAGATACCCAATTTATATATATATATATATATTATTTAGAGCTGAAGGTTTTCGTTGTCTATTCGTATGTCGATATCAATGAAGTAATTTGACTAATTACTGCATAGAAACTTGAAGTAAATTTGAGCTAGGGTCACATTTATATCTCTATCAATTTGGGCTAGATTATTATATATATATATATATATATATATATATATATATATATATATATATATAAATTGGGTATCTTTTCCAGATATTTTTCTGGTGTTTGATTGATGTTCAAAGTACAAAATTATTTATATATTGCTGATGCTAGCCGCTCAGAGCTCAAAAATTGAGATCTGAGAGCGAGCAGTGAACCAGCCTGCCAGCTTGACAGCCTAACAGCCTGCTAGCCTGCTAACCTACGAGGCTGCCAGCCTGCTAGCCTGTCAGCCTGCCAACCTGACAGCCTGCTAGCCTGCCAGCCTGCAAGCCTGCTAGTCTGCCAGCCTGACAGCCTGCTAGTCTGCCAGCCTGCTAGTCTGCCAAACTTCAAAATGTTTCTCTCAAATATTCATGATAAATTTCCACTACAGCGATCAAAGGAAAGCGAGGTTGCGGACCTGGAGAGTACTGGTGCTGGCGCTCGAACATCAACTAGCTAGCAAGATTGTACAAATTTGTCTTAAATTTTGCAGTCATGCTTCGTATGTTTTTAAAAGCCGGGTAAGTTAGGAACTTTTCTAGCAAATATCAAAGCAATTGGGCAGGCTTTTATAAAACATGGGAACGACTTGCAGCCTTCGAATTCACATAGAAAGTAAACGAAAAACATTGAGGTCCGTTAGGTCCTGCCAGTCTGTGCTGTGTTGCTAGAAACGCTCGAGCTGCGTGTGCAGCTGAACTATATGCATGAATTTAACTGAGTCATCACGCAGAATACCTGTATAACTGTAAGACTACTGTGGGAATGAGGAAAATAAATGTATAAGAGTTTGACTGAGACGTTGATGAGAAGCTTCCCACGTCACAATCTAATGATCCAATTGTGCTCAAATGTTTATTGATACATTTCAGAATTAGTTGACCTTTTGTTTGGTTAGTCGTTAGTTATTTATTGTAATAGATAGGAATCGAAGTTTGAGACTCAAATTTGAAAAAAAATAATACTTTCCACAGGTGTATTATTTTTCCCCTGAAATCCTTTGACCAAAAATATATTGTTTTTTATAGTGTATTTCTTTTTACTCGAATCATTTTAAATGAAAATTTAATGGTTTTCAAATGTCTATCGTATTTTCATTCAAGAAAACATTAAATCCCAAAACTTTCTTAAACAAATTATCTTCTCATTCATGAAGCTCAATGTTGGATTTATTTCTTCAGTACGGGACAGCTCGTTTCCAACGTAGATTTATTTTCTGCCACTTATTCATGCGCTAAAATTAGAATCATAGAAAGTCTTTTCGATATGAGCCTGAATTTTTGATACGAAGTTGTCTGTGTTCCGTGAGCTTAGCGAGTCAAACCTCGACAATCCAACGTTAAAATTAGCTATTACCCTTGTTCCTTAGCCTTAGTAGTCATATTTTTTTACTAACTTGTGCTTGTGTGATTTTACTTCATTGCAGTTCCACCAAAATCTACTAAAGAGATTCCCCATTGGGAGAATTTCAACAAACTTACCATCGATATTATTTAGAGCTGAAGGTTTTCGTCGTCTATTCGTATGTCGATATCAATGAAGTAATTTGACTAATTACTGCATAGAAACTTGAAGTAAACTTGAGCTAGGGTCACATTTATATCTCTATCAATTTAGGCCAGATTATTAATAATAAATTCAATCAGTTATTTAAAAAAAAGTTGTTTTCTTCAGTTCTAATTTTTTATACTCTAAGACGAACCAGTAAGAGAATAAACGCCGAAAGCCTGACACTGAATGAAATAACCTGTAAGCAGAAGGTGCTGGAGGTAACGAAAGGAAAGTAGCATACAAGCAGAAACAGAAACGGGGTCATATTCACTGGAATAAAATGTATTCAAGATCGAATCAGAAGAAAATTACAGACGTGGAAGAGCAAATCTTCCTCAAAAGTGAAGTCGGCCCCTGACCGCTCCCAGTCCCAGCCACTGAAGTAGCAAAGTTTTATCTCAAGTGCAGTTTTTAGGACATCATTTGGCGACGCCTGGGACCAGTCACTTATTCTCAGTGATAGCTGCACCGGCCGTTTCTTTATTTCAACTTAGATGAAAGGCAATCACAGGGCGCTCGTTTTTTCTGGAAAGTCCGCGGAAATTTCTCTCCTAGCTTGACAGGGCAGTTTTTGCGGTTGCCCAGTTGCAGGCAGTAATGGCGTCTGGCAGGGGCAGGGAGATTGATAACTCCTCACTCAAGACAAATAGTTCTTGACTTCTTATTGTGTGGATGATAGCAGCCAAAAAGTCGTTTTGTAAAATTTTAAGGTTTTAACTTCTCTGAACTAGAGGGAAAATACATAAGCCATTCGCTTATTTCCACTAGTTCATGATAGCAACTCTTTATAGGAGCAAAGAACTATGTTGTTGGGGTTATGGAAACATGAATGCTAGTTAAAGAAATGTATTATGGATAAATTGCTAAAATAATGTATTTATGTGTGAAAATCCTAGATGAATTGTACTGTTGTTATGAAATTAATTATGTAGAGGTAGAATCTAGAATAAAACATGAATTATTTGATTGTTTTCTAAAGTAAAGTGAAGAGAAATAACTCAGAAGCTCTTTGTGCTATTTGTTTGTCTTTCTTAATAGTGCTGTATTTATTCTCTATCGAAAAATGTATAACTTTTAGGAAATCCTTTGCTTGATTTCATTAAATATTGACTTCACTTCATGAAAATTAGCCTTGTGTTGAATCAAAGTTAAAAGAAAGGTGAAATAAAACACAAGCATGGGCTAACAAGTGGGACTTCTACAGACATCATGAGTTTATCAAAACTTCCGTGAGGGTAAAATGGGGAGGTTGAAGGTCAGGATGGTAAAGTTGAGTGTGAGGGTAAAGATGTTAAGGTTAAAATTGGGGGTACGGTTGAGGGTCAATAGGGTAAAGTTGTGGTTGAGGGTAATGAGGCCGAGGGAAAAGTTGGCCACTCGAGTGTGATGAAGTTGGGGTAAGGTTCAAGCTATTGATGGAACTGTTTCGAGCTGAAGGAAAACAAAGCTACATAACTTTTTGCTCTGTGAGTGTCCATAATCGTGCGATCACAGCTGGATGAATATTTAGAGTAACACAGCGATGAAAATTAGTGTCATGGGTCATAAAGCTGTCACGTGCTTGCGTGCGTGTCAGGTGTGATTGAGCGCATGCACGCACGGACGCGCCTGCTAACGCAAGTTCAAACAGCGTCTCGTTAACTAACAAGTATTATTGAGAGCATAAGTCGGGCTGCGCAAATATGCGCTAACTAGCGACCTGACCTCCAGAATTATCTAACTTTGTGTCCCCAGTTTCCAGTCTAGGCCAGATTGTCGCACAATAAGCCTCCTTGAAAAATGATGCCCGGCAGTTGAAGCTTTGGGTGCAATTTGAAATTTGATGAATGGGTGCAACTTCATTTTTGAACATGATCCACTATGTAGGATACTCACTTTTTTTATTTTTGTAGGAAAGTTAGAAAACTGGCTTAAGTTTTTCACTTACTAGTGTCACATCACAAGCAGAATATAGGATGTTGATAACCCACTACCCGAATACTCGTACTGATGCCCTGCTTCCTGTGCTCAACTATTCAGGAAAACAATTTCTTGTCGTCTTAGCAGCCGTGCTTTGAAAATAAATATTTGTAAAATTTTTTTCAAGCTAAATTAATGATTTTCCTACTGATGAAACCATGCATTATAAAGGTAATGGTGGAGCTCATTTGTTGTGCTCATTAAGAACAAAACTGCCTTATGCCAATTATTTTCTTAATAGTTTAGTGTTTTACAATGTGTTGTTTTAGTTATTCGTTAGTAAAGTAAAATTCCCTAAAGTATTTCAAAATTCTCTGATATCTAGGTGTTGCATATACAATAAACAGCTATAATTTATGAGCAATAAACATTAAGTTACGAGGTGAATTTTTTCTAACATTGGCTTCTTCTTTCAAGAATCCATTTCTTTCAATTATTCCTTTTAATATCTGGAGCAAATAATCATTTCAAGAAGCTCCAGTGAATACGTGTATTGAATATTTTAGAAGGGGTATTTGCTATGATTCTTTAAAACTGAGTGTAGTGATCACAAAACATTTTGATCGAAATTCTCCGTCTTTCCTATCGAACACTGCTATGTCAAAAATATTTCATAACGCCATGTTTTGAACTATAAATAGATGTTGTGGCTCAGTAAAAGTTGGACCGTGGCCTATAAAATTTGTCTTACCAGCGTTACATGTTGCTGTTCAGCCGAACTTTAGTATCAAAATAACGATACCTTGTTGTTTTCATAGCTTACTAAAATGTTATGCTAATTTCACGTTAATTACAAGTAGAATTTAGGCTAGCTACGGGAACGCATTGTTGTGTAGTGTCCTTGCCTTCCTCGAGTAAAACATTCGCTCTTCTTTGGTTGCAGTTTACTGAGCCCAGAGACTAATTAAGTTCACTTCTCTTGTGGAACATGGCCTCCACAAAACACATTTGCCCATGCTCGTCGAGACGTTCACTCACCCCTTTCCGTAGCAAAAGGAGTGCAGGCCTTAAAGGACAAACTGACTGCTCATTTTTGTTCCCTTGAGAAGTCACTGAAGTGTTGCTGGTAAGCCGCTCAAACTTTTGTTTTGCTCCAAAAACTTCATTTCGCTAATCCGGATCTCGAAACTTCATTTCCCAGGGACGAGTCTGAGAGACTGGAACAGCGAGACCACCCGAGTGTCTGCACAGATATGCTCTAGGATATTCTGAGCTAATGTTGGACCCTCAGTGTCTGTAGCAGACACCAGAGCTAGACCCTGAGTGTCTGCATCCGACCCCAGAGCTAGACCATGAGTGTCTGCAGCAGATTCAGGAGCTATACTCTGAGTGTGTGCATCAGACCCTCTAGACTGAGTTGCGTTTCCAAGGTTGAATAAAATTAATTCCTTCCTAGTCACACTCTGATCAATACAATGTCATGATAGCAGAGTACGGGAGGTCAGCCTTCAAGTACACAATTTACCCAGTTTCTTGAGTGAAGTTTTGAGTAAAATTCAGTTGGTCACTCGAGTGGGACGCGAAACTGTGAGCAAAAGCAAGGTACACTTCACATTTTATCTATTCCTTGATGTTGTTAATGATATGACATATTTATGAATTGAATTTGAATTTATCGTCAAGTGAAAAGTTGAATGTGGTTTTCTGATGAGAAAGAGATATATTTAAAAGAACAATAGATTTTTTGTAACGATATAATTGTAGGGAAAATATTTCGTAAACATCAAATTATTCGGCGATGAAAATGTCTTTCATAATAAGAACAATTTAGTCATGTATTAAAAGTTCACGAACCATGTACAGAATAAATTCAGTTGCAAGACATTTAAGTGAAACTGCAGCCTTATTGATATGCTTCATGATTTATATGTAGGTGCTGATAGTCTTCAGATGGAAGACTGTGTTTTTATTGCGCTTAATGGAATTTTTAGCAAGAAATTGTGTTCAGCCGAAAGATAGTTCACTGTTTTCGTTTTCAGGCACATGAACAAAAATATCTACAAAAAGAATCGCCCCTAATTCGAAGAATGTGATATTCATGGTCTTAGCTGGATCTTATAAAATATAATAATCTCTAATAGCAATTTAATTTCAAATACATACATGATTTAGCCCAAAGCCAGCTCTGCAATGCCTATAGTTTTACTCATTATTATTATCAGAATCACTTCTCCAAAGAAGAAGATTCAGAAAATAGTAAGTTCATGCATATATGGAGCATCACTTTACGTCTTGCCTCCGAATTACGAAAATTTGAGCTGAACTTCTGCACAAATTATAAAAACACAGACGTGCCTCATCATTGTTATACGTAAACTTTCAAAAACTTTAAGCCATCTAATAATTAAATTTTTAATCTTCCTAACAACTTATGTTAGTCGTACTTTGTGTTAAACTTGATCCACTGAACACGTGCAGCCATTCTCGGTACTCATAATACCTTACTAATACTAGTGTGAGTGTCTTTGTAAGCAAAGGGTATAAAAATGAGTGTTGAGACCGAAGTTTAGATGTGGGAGCATTGGTATCTATAATACTTATCTTATATTAGTTAGTCTATGTGAGTATTGAAGTAAGTGTTGAGACCAAGATTAGACGTGGGACCATTGGTATCCATGATACTTCTTTTATTTTAGTATGTTTATGTAAGTATTGAAGTGAGTGTTCAGAACGAGGAACAGATGTGGTACCATTGGTATCCATAATACTTCTCTTATTTTAGTTTGTTTATGTAAGTATTGAAGTGAGTGTTCAGACCGACGAACAGATGTGGTACCATTGGTATCTATAATACTTCTCTTATTTTAGTTTATTTATGTAAATATTGAAGTGAGTGTTCAGACCGACGAACAGATGTGGTACCATAGGTATCCATAATACTTCTCTTATTTTAGTTTATCTATGTAAATATTGAAGTGAGTATTCAGACCGACGAACAGATGTCCATGGGACCAGCTCCTTGCGCAGGTGTTGAGATCTTCCGAGATGTGTTGATATCGTAATGTCTGTCTAATCCAAAGGCACATGTGTGAATTTAAAGACACATGTGTGTGGACTGTGCTGTAAGGAAAATCAATGCTAGGGTTATTGATGCAACTTGGGAAATTATTGGAGCAGATAGCTTGTTATGTGACCTATACTGGTTCCGGCTTGACGATGAAATAGTCCCAATGGGTGTAGGGTTTAAAGATAAACTATTGTGATCAGTAATTAGGGTGTATATGAAGAGTATATGGTGAGAAAATGTAATAAAAATTAGAGCAATAATATTATTTCATTACGATAATATTATGATTTCTGTTATATTTTATCACACCAACAATTATAATATCTATATTCACGTCAGTTTGAATAAAGGTGGTTATTAGAAATAAGATACTTGAAAGACAGTGGAGTGAAAACCACAGAAATTCCAGAGTACAGTTGATCATGTTTATGTTCATGAATTACGAACCAGACAGACCCAGAGTTGTGCACAAAATGTGTGTACAGAGTGTGGGAGAACTCCATTACTATTCATTCTCCACTCATTGTGGCACCCTCATGCGGCGATGACTAAACCTCGTAAAGCACTTTAATTCGGAACACTTGGATCGTATTTCATCAACACAAAACAAAGAAGCTTCAGGTCTGTTTTTTTCCGTCGCTCTGTACGCTCTTGTGCCTTTTGTTAGAGTTAGAGCGGAGCTCAGCCGCCGCTTTCCGTCGACGGAAGTGTTCTTCTTCTTGTCTCGGTTGTGGTGTCATGTAAGCCTCATGAATTACTATCAATTACTCTCATTTTATTTAGTTTTTCACAAAGATATTTTTTAGGAGCTTTCAACTCGCAAACCTAGTTGAACATTTCTCATTAGTGTGCGTGAGGATGTGAAATGGCTTTTTTAAAACAATATTTTAAAGAATTTGGAAAATTAAATTTTTTACACAGTAATTTAGTTGACTATCATGAATGAGAAAAAATCCCGCCACCATTTTGAGCTTTTCAAGTTTGAATCGTTTTAAAATTACTCATTTGGAAAGTTTAATTTAACATGAAATTATATTTTAGAACATTAAAGGTCCATTTGCTATGGTCTTCATTGTCTGTCATGGAATCTCCAATAACAACTCTCATTCACAAAACAGAAACACTTCACTATTATCCCATCTCGTACAGTGTGACCTTACCACTCATTCTTCAACAATAATGGAGCCTCTGACGACTTAGCTAGCAGAGTTAGTGACCTAAGTCAATGCATGGGTCACTAATCCAGCACGATTCTGCCTGGCCTACAGCGGCCTACGGCCAGCTCGCCACGGCTGCGTTAAGCCAATAATCTGGACCTGAACTCGACCTAATCTGCATCCTCGTGATGATGTCTTTGTAGAGACACTAACTTATGTGCGCAGGTAGACCTGTAAGGTTCCTGAAATTCATTGTATTATTGCGACTTAAATATTTATCCACTGAACTGAAAAAATATGTAGGGTGATGTGGGGGCAAGTC
>VCRD01002356.1:0-15769 GCA_006783055.1 Trinorchestia longiramus | reverse complement strand
ATCTCTAATAGCAATTTAATTTCAAATACATACATGATTTCACCTAAAGCCAGCTCTGAAATGCCTATAGTTTTACTCATTATTATTATCAGAATCACTTCTCCAAAGAAGAAGATTCAGAAAATAGTAAGTTCATGCATATATGGAGCATCAGTTTACGTCTTGCCTCCGAATTACGAAAATTTGAGCTGAACTTCTGCACAAATGAAAAAAACACAGACGTGCCTCGTCATTGTTATACGTAAGCTTTCAAAAACTTTAAGCCCATCTAATAATTAAATTTTTAATCTTCCTGACAACTTGTGTTAGTCGAACTTTGTGTTAAACTTGATCCACTGAACACGTGCAGCCATTCTCGGTACTCATAATACCTTACTAATGCTAGTGTGAGTGTCTTTGTAGGTATAGGGTATAAAAATGAGTGTTGAGACCGAAGTTTAGATGTGGGAGCATTGGTATCTATAATTCTTATCTTATATTAGTTAGTCGATGTGAGTATTGAAGTAAGTGTTGAGACCAAGATTAGACGTGGAACCATTGGTATCCATGATACTTTTTTATTTTAGTATGTTTATGTAAGTATTGAAGTGAGTGTTCAGAACGAGGAACAGATGTGGTACCATTGGTATCCATAATACTTCTCTTATTTTAGTTTATTTATGTAAATATTGAAGTGAGTGTTCAGACTGACGAACAGATGTGGTACCATTGGTATCCATAATACTTCTCTTATTTTAGTTTATTTATGTAAATATTGAAGTGAGTATTCAGACCGACGAACAGATGTACATGGGACCAGTTCATTGCGCAGGTGTTGAGATCTTCTGAGATGTGTTGATATCGTAATGTCTGTCTAATCCAAAGGCACATGTGTGAATTTAAAGACACATGTGTGTGGACTGTGCTGTAAAAAAGATCAATGCTAGGGTTATTGATTAAACTTGGGAAATTATTGGAGCAGATAGCTTGTTATGTGACCTATACTGGTTCCGGCTTGACGATGAAATAGTCCCGATGAGTGTAGGGTTTAAAGATAAAATATTGTGATCAGTAATTAGGGTGTATATGAAGAGTATATGGTGAGAAAATGTAATAAAAATTAGAGCAATAATATTATTTCATTACGATAATATTATCATTTCTGTTATATTTTATCACACCAACAATTATAATATCTATTTCACGTCAGTTTGAATAAAGGTGGTCATTAGAAATGAGATACTTGAAAGACAGTGGAGTGAAAACTACAGAAATTCCAGAGTACAGTTGATCATGTTTATGTTCATGAATTACGAACCAGACAGACCCAGAGTTGTGCACAAAATGTGTGTACAGAGTGTGGGAGAACTCCATTACTATTCATTCTCCACTCATTGTGGCACCCTCATGCGGCGATGACTGAACCTCGTAAAGCACTTTAATTCGGAACACTTGGATCGTATTTCATCAACACAAAACAAAGAAGCTTCAGGTCTGTTTTTTTCCGTCTCTCTGTACGCTCTTGTGCCTTTTGTTAGAGTTAGAGCGGAGCCCAGCCGCCGCTTTCCGTCGACGGAAGTGTTCTTCTTCTTGTCTCGGTTGTGGTGTCATGTAAGCCTCATGAATTACTATCAATTTCTCTCATTTTATTTATTTTTTTTCATAAAGATATTTTTTAGAAGCTTTCAACTCGCAAACCTAGTTGAACATTTCTCATTAGTGTGCATGAGGATGTGAAGTGGCTTTTTTAAAACAATATTTTAAAGAATTTGGAAAATTAAATTTTTTACACAGTAATTTAGTTGACTATCATGAATGAGAAAAAATCCCGCCACCATTTTGAGCTTTTCAAGTTTGAATCGTTTTAAAATTACTCATTTGGAAAGTTTAATTTAACATGAAATTATATTTTAAAACATTAAAGGTCCATTTGCTATGGTCTTCATTGTCTGTCATGGAATCTCCAATAACAACTCTCATTGACAAAACAGAAACACTTCACTATTATCCCATCTCGTACAGTGTGACCTTACCACTCATTCTTCAACAATAATGGAGCCTCTGAAGACTTAGCTAGCAGAGTTAGTGACCTAAGTCAATGCATGGGTCACTAATCCAGCACGATTCTGCCTGGCCTACAGCGGCCAACGGCCAGCTCGCCACGGCTGCGTTAAGCCAATAATCTGGACCTGAACTCGACCTAATCTGCGTCTTCGTGATGATGTCTTTGTAGAGACACTAACTTATGTGCGCAGGTAGCCCTGTAAGGTTCCTGAAATTCATTGTATTATTGCGACTTAAATATTTATCCACTGAACTGAAAAAATATATATACCTCCAAAAATATCTCCTATGGATCGTCAATGTATCTTAATTGAATGAAGGCTCATTCTGACACACTGAGGAAAACAATAACGAGAACTATTTGATTTCCTCGACCCGTACAAGCAAACGCGTTTGCTTTTTTCTGTGTTGTGTTCTGGAAATTTTGTAGCGTACGTGTTTGCTTGCCCTCATTCCTACTTAAGCGGCAAATGCTATCTCAGCAGAGATGCACGGTTAGAGGATATTTTCGAAATGATACTTTTAGTCGCAAATACTGAGAGGCTCACATGTGTTCTCTAATAATTTTAAACTTAGTATCAAACAACAAGCTCAGAGAAAAATGAAAAATACATTCAACTCCAAAATTTTCCTTCCTTGCTAATTAACTAGACGTAGTCAATCTGACTATGTTTTAGAAGAATAAACATATGGTGGTCAGCCGAAGATGATGCTATTTTTGAAACTGAAATTGCATACCTTGCAAACTGTTGACCACATCGACGTCACTAAGCATGTTGCAAGCATTCCTTGTGTTTGCGTCTCAATCTAAGCAGCCACAGAGACACAAGCCTCATGTTTGTGTCACAGTCAAACCAGCCACAGAGACACAAGCCTTGTGTTTGTGTCTCAATCTAAGCAGCCACAGAGGCACAAGCCTCGTGTTTGTGTCACAATCAAATCAGCCACAGAGACACAAGCCTTGTGTTTGTGTCACGACACAGAGTACGTCTTCGAGAACCACGACCTGACCTGTACTGGGACGCACCACCAATTCATTGTTTGCGCTCACCTCAATAGTGATACTCTTTCCGGTCCAAAATTGTTGGTGCATATCAATTTTCAAGTTGTCCGGAAATGGTAGTGTAAACCAATACGAAAGGTTTGATTCAAATAAAATATATACTATTTTAATCATATACTTCGTACATTACTGGAATACATTGAATTGAATATGTACAAACAAAAAACAACAAAAATAAAACACTAAAACTTAGGCCTGTTTTTGGCTTGTGCGCCTACAATTTCGAACCAGAGGGAGTATTTTCTTTCAAGTGTGAGCGTAAATAAATGGTTTTCCATGCATTTATCTTGCGTTTTGTTCGCTTCACAGGAAAAATAAACACGTGTTTAAAAGAGCGTTTTCCAGGAACATGAGCAGTTGCAGTCATAAGGAACCTGTTGGATATTCCATACAGAATCTTGAAGACGATCATTAATTTACAGTGTAATTTAAAAATATAAGGAAAATACTCTTCTGAGGAAGATTGTTTGCAAAATATGACCAACTATTTTGACAGCATTTTAGCAGATTCATATCTAAGTGGATGCAAATTTTTCCACGTACTGTTTGTTTTCTATGGGAAATTTACATCATTAAATCAAGTTCTATAATAAACTTCAATAACGTACTTACCTCAATCTCTCTATCTTGCACAAATTGAAAGCAGGAATAACACGAGTCTCAGGAATGTAATGTTTCATAAGACTACGATATTAATTTTGAATTCTTCCTTGACAGGCGACTGTCACAATGTTGCTCGTGAGCACACGCTCGTATGACGACGCTGAGCGCTTCAAGGGCTTATTACGACCTGCTAAATTGCCCTCAATCGTCTCTCCCTCATGTGCCAGCGCTACACACTTAAAAGCTTCGTAAAAATCAATGAAAGCTTCAGTTATTTAGTGCGTAAGTTTTTGAGAGGGCGGGCGGACGGTACATTACCTTACCAGACTCATAAAACACGTCGTAAAGTCGAACACTACGACGAAGCTGCGGGTCTCACTGTGTCTCTGAAATCCGGGACACGTATTGCCAGGTTTACAGTCCCAGGTCGTATTGTGCCTCTGAAATCCAGTGCGAGAAGATTTCAGGTTACCGGAAATAAAGGTCTAAAATCATTGTGTACGAGGATACCAAGTATGGGAGCTCATGTCCTCTTGCGCTTTTGAAATCCTGATGGACGATTGGAGCCAGATTTGTGGGCCTAGGTTCTCTATTGTGCCTTTTAAATCTTCTTTGCGTGGGAGAGGATTCCTTTTTTCAGAAATCATTTTTTAATATTTTTTAACGTCAATTTTCATTTACATATAAAGAATTATTCGTTGCAGGTAACATTGAGCCCATTGTGCTTTTACATTTAATTGTCTACAGATTCCGACCAGCGCGCACCAGACGGTGAAGGAGGAACCGATGCAACTCGAAAGAATGTATATCTCGAAAGCACTTCAGAGTAACACTACCTAAGTCACTACAATCAGCCAAACCAGCAGGCACTGCACAGCACCTCCCTAGTACATGATGGATGAAGTTGACAAGCCATCATAAATTTTTTGGTTTAATCAATAATTTACGCATGATAATTGTTAGAAATACGCAAGTTATTATTACATACTTCTAAATAATCAAAATACTTACTTAATTAGAAGAATGCAGTGGTTTTGTGTATGACTGTTGACTGCCAGCAAATCATTTGGTGTGATCATTAACGAGCAGAAATTTGCGGGGCCAAAGCTAGCAACGCAAGTTAAATAGATTCTGTCATGTACTTAGGTCGTTGCTACACTGGATTACTTATGTAAAGTGCATCAGGCTTTTCTAACATTGTGCACACTCTCAAACGTTAAATTTCTATGACTTGGCGTTCACTATACTAGTTATACTTGAATTTTTGTGTCTAATAATGGCAGTAATGAACATAACATTGATAGTAATAATAACAGCATTAATAATAATCATATTCATGATAAAATCATCATCATAACAGAGCACCATTGCTTCCAACGTATTCTGTATTTGAAATTTATCACGACATCAACTTATTGAAAATGAAACACCACCGTTATTTCCTCAAACAGTCCTGAACTTCATGCGTTGCTCGTATCATGAGTGATACGTACTTTTTATTTCATTGAACATAAAAGAAACTTCACACAAAGTTGCCCATTTACGTCGAGCCCTGGCAGGAGGGAGCAAACGGCCAGGTCGTAGAATTGAGTAAATAAAATCTATTAGTAGGCCTACGCAGGCACGGGCGAGGCATTATGCAGTCGCGTCTTCGAACTGCGATGTTTTCTCTAAACCGGCAGTTCGCGACTAAATTGAGTTTAGAATATGAAATTTGATGTCTCTGAAGGAAGCTCCCATTTTGCTTATAAATTGAAAATGGCAGGAACTCTCTCGTATATTGTAACAATTCGATAAATTTGCTGGTAGAAGCTGCCTCTGATTCTCCGAGACTCGGAGACGCTGAGTGACTCTGTGCGCAAAAAGGGTCTTCGGCAGGCACCTCGGCACTCAAGGCTGTAGAAATGCTACGTTACGTTATTTCTTATATAAATATAGACTGAAAATCACTCACATATTCTACTATGCAGACTTGATTGTGTGAAGTTTACTCAATAGCTCCACGCAGAGTTTTCGACGAAGTTAAAACATAAGTTATTCAAATCAGCTCTAAATTATAGTCACTGGAAAGCTTCGCGGCTACTAATTAAAATTTGAATTTAAAAACTATGCTTATTAAGCGTCATTCGACCACAAGAGAGGATTATTAAAGGAGGAATTTTTCGTTTTACTTCGGATGACTTAGTGAAGAAAAACTACTGGCGGGTGGGAATATAAAAGTTAATATTATCATACTTTGATTCTCTTCATGAAATACTTGATACCTTGTTTAGACTTCGTCTTAATTTAATAACGACTTCTTAAGAACCAGGGCTGCTGCAGGATTGCTGCTATTTTCTTCATGATAAAGTCAATTTTTAGGGCTGTAATTTTTGAAAAGATACATCGTTGTTGAACAAGAAAATTTAGCGAGTAAATTTTAATTTAGTAGTCAGCTTTTTTCTGCCATTCATCAATTTACATCCATGAATATACCAAAAATTCCGGCTACCTTCATTTTGCTTCGAGCTCCATTCCAAAATATAAACTTTATATTGCATGCAAGGAAAAAAAATTTCATTTTATTTCTACTTAGTTCATGCACGCATTTCTAGTAATATAAGACACAACATTTTTCCTCGGCTCAAGAGATAAACTTCAAAGAAAAAACTTACTGAAGGTTGGATAGGTTTCTAATTGTCAATATATGATGTGCTGAAAGTTTAAATTTTAGGCAAAAATACTTCCCTCTTGTACACAAGAAAAATTTAGTTGAAGAAGATAAATCTTTCACTGACGTGTAACAAATTTGCACTCAAATTAACTTACCGAGCACACGCTCAGCTTCAGACAATCTCTGAAGTTAACTTTGGTTCTCCAGCAGGACTTCAGAGCACTCACAACTTTAACGTTGTTAATGAAAACCACCAATTTGCAACTCTAATTATTACGATAAAATTTTCTGATTTCTCTTACGCGCTCTTATAACTATATTATACAATTTTTCAGAGTTTCACCCTGTGTTACCCATCGCTGGTTCTTACGACAACATTTCTGTGAATTTGTTGTACGTGCCCGCGGCCTCGACGAGACCATGCGCTCATTTTTGACCGAGAGCAAAACTTGGGAGTCAGATCTACGTGACCGGCCTTCTCATCAGCTAAACTTACCATCATAATTAGCAAAAATTGGCTTTGTTTAAACATGCCCTTGTGCTGGGAACTGAAATTTTATGTCGGAGCAAATTTTTTTTCCGGCTCGGGTGAGCAGTTTTTGCCCGGTCACGGTCACGGCGAAGCCTAACGAGTGTTGCCAGAGTTAGATCCACTTCACCGGAATTCATGCCAGATTGCGAAAACAATTTAAAAATACCCGAATATTAAAGCACTTGGCTCCTGTTTTCTTGTCTTTTTTACGCGCCAATGAAAATTTTTGCCCTGATCATGGAAAGAGAATCATGAAGCACCTGGAGCTGAGCTCTCGATTGTGTGAATGCTGCTCACAAATACGGCTGTGCTTCAGTTTGGGTTACGCCGCATGCAGCACAAATGTGGCAACCCGAACAAGATTATCATAAGGGTACAGATTATTTTTATTTCTTGCAGCTAAATGAAATCAGATATAATTTTTAGGAGGTTGCGAAGTCTATTAATTCAGGACAGTAACTTTCCTATTAATTTACCTGTGCATTTATGAATTTACATATAGAACTTTTTATTCCAAGAAATAATTGTTGGGTAGCTTTCCCGTAGCGATCTTCAGAACTAATCTTCCACTGTACAGATATACAGTAGTTAATTAACAGAATAAAGATTGCATGTGTAATAAAATTATGAATAACTTAAATGATATCATTAAAGAAGAGATCAAATTGTAGTGCATGATCATGAGCATACTCGCACGTCACAAGCAGCCATCAACCAGACGTGACAGGGCAACCAAAGTCATTTAGTCGTAAAATGCCCTCATAGCTGTGCGTTGGTGAAGGGACAGTAGTTCACAAATCTCGTACCTACTGCACAACTTTCCTCACTTAATTTCTTACACATATTGCCAATGTAACATACTCAGATCCCTTTGTATTGTCATTCATGTTCATTTGGGCATGATTACTGCTTTCTGTGATGCACAGGGAACATTTCTATGGTAAAGACATGATTGTGAATAATCATCCACTACTGCGCATCATCCACTTTGTTTGAAGTTAAGTGAGTTCATCATCTCCAAATTCGACTTCTCACAAAGAGATTGGCCAATACATCTACCTCTCTAAGTCATGAGTATCTATTACGAGATGTTAAACTATTCCCTCAGCACGTTTTGCTGAGGGTGTGCACATTCACTCTACATAGACCTCTCAGACACACCCAGCGAGACGGACAAGTTGTGTAGCTGTGACACCTGGAATCGCAGATTACAGAATTTTCCTAAAAATGTTCGCTCATACGCTAAATAAAAATAATGATACCATCCCCTGAATCTGACCACTGCCTCATTAACAACAGATGTTAGGAGGTATAACATACAGGCACTGCAGCTGCGACAGTGCCGAGAGATGTCAGCAGTAGTGACTGGATTAGAAAGAAAAAATTCGCGGATCGTTTTCTGAAATTAGATGGATGAAAAAACACAATAAGTCATTATGATATACTACTAAAGACTATACTTCATGTGACGTATTCGTATTTGAGTGTCTTGCCAGCTACTTCAACAAAGAGACTGAGCTTTACGAGCAGATTCGGCTTATACAGTATATGTATTCTGGTTGGTAGCTCAGGGATGAAAGGAAGGTGGACTCCCTCGGACGCATAGGTCGACCGTAAAATCAAAAGATCAATGTATAAAATCTTCTCTGCTTCATGCATTCTTCTATTTTGCGCAGATCGACCACTTCATTAGTAATGCCAGTAGTGTTGATCCAAAACACAAGTTAGAGTGCCAGTACAGCCTAAACACAGCATCTGCACCCCTGTGCTGGCTTTTGATGGTGTTGTCATATCAGTTTTTGTAGCAAACTGATCATTACTGAAATTATGATATGTTAAATTAACAGTAAATCAGATAACGCATTCATTGAACCACACACTAGAGGACTCTCTCTTTCTCTCTCTTGGCGCTCGATACGTCTCTGATCATTCCCATATATTGGTTCCATCACAACACACACACACCACCACACCACTACCCCATAACACAACCACACTACCACATCACAACATCACCACCACCATCACCACCTCACAACCCCACCACACCAACACCACCATCACCACTTCACAACACCACCACACCACCACCACCATCACCACTTCACAACACCACCACACCAAGAGAGGGCTTGCCATGCCAGGCTTTGATGAGAGTCATCAGGTTGATGGGACTGGAGTCCTCGTAGCTATCGGATGAAGCTCAAGTTCGAAAGGGCAGTAACTTGAACTCAACTTCCCCATCAAGTTTAAAAAGCACCACGAGAATGAAACAGAAGACGTATTAATATTTTAATTTGATTAGAGTGGTAAATTTAGGTAACAAATTTTTTTCTTCAAAACTAGAGATTGAAATTACTTTGCCCAAAGGTCATGCAGTACAAAACATTAAAATTTAATTTACGTCTGAAATCCTCAGGACTAAAATTACGTACGTCACGTTAGAGAACGAAAGAAAAAAATCTTGTAAAATGGCATTGAATTACAAGGTGACCTCGTGTCACTCACAATATCATTCACGTCATTTGCGACTTCACTCACGATATCATTCACGACGTCATTCATGCCAAAGTTTGCAGCGTGGCCATTGGTTGGGCGAGTTTGAATTGTATGAAATGCGTGGGTTGATCTTACCCCTAAGCAAATAGCAGAATACGAACGTTTAAAACAGCTACATTTGCGCACCCTGCTGGTATTACCAATGAGCTTCTAGACCGAGGATTTTATCATAGGATAACAAATATCAAGCGCTGCTTGAAATAGTTTTGTAAGTAAAAAGTATTACAGATCGTTCAAAATGTTGGCCAGAGCTTGCATGTTCCACGGTCGCTCCTGAAGTCAATGAGAAACAATTTAGTTTAATTCCTTGATCAGGTTGTTACGTTACAAGGTGAGGTAAACTTATATTACAAATGAGTCAAAATGAGTGATACTTTATGAAATATTTCGTTCAGTTGAAATTAACTTCGTCTTTGCAGTGTTAGTATTTGCATGGGAGACGCCAATTACACCCTTTCATCCCGTGGAAAGCTTAATGAGACCTACGCTGTTGCACAATTTCAGAGATAATCTGAACAAAAGTTTTATTAAAATCAGTATATATTTCAATTACAACTCGAACGTTGAAAATTAATTTATTGTATTGTTTATAAAATGACGTGTTTTCAGTAAATGGAAATGTTCTTTGAACATTCAAACGTTCCTTGTAAAACTGTCAGAATTATAGTCAAACGTAGATCTTTGACGTGGTAGGAAGAGCATGATATTCAACCATGTTATGAATGTAGATTTCTCTAATAAAATTTCCAAAGTAAAATTCTACAGTGACTGATTTGTGATACTTATGTCTAAGCTATACGACTATCAAAAAGAAGTTTATTATGCAGTAACAGTATAATGACGCCTGCATACATTCAGTAGAAGCTGTAATACTGAAAGCTACGTTTAGTGGGCCTTATCCATGTTAAAGATCCCCCTAAATGACGCGTGGAATAGGATGAAAAGACTATTAGTTTGCCTCTGTAAATGTGACATTACAATAGTAAATATCAGAAGTTAGAATGTGGTTTAAAACAGTCGACCATCTTTGGTGGGGTTTCGGATTTAAACAACGCGTAATCTGGTCGAAATTGCCTCAGTAAACGGTGAGCGGTCGCTGTTTAGATTGCCAACATTCTTAGAATTCTCGAGGTCGATTAAAACAAACCGAAACCTGTACATGGGAGCTGCCTGGACATCCCTTGCCTGTACGTGGGACTGCATAGACATGCCTTGCCTGTACGTGGGGGCTACCTAGCCCTTCCCTTGCCTGCACGCGGGAGCTGCCTAGCCCTCCCTTGCCTTCACGCAGGAGCTGCCTAGCCCTCCCTTGCCTGCACGCGGGAGCTGCCTAGCCCTTCCCTTGCCTGCATGCGGGAGCTGCCTAGCCCTCCCTTGTCTGTACGTGGAACTGTCTTGACATCCTGTACTGCGAAGGATTTGGATACTGTACAAATTTCGAGTGAAAGTTTTTCACAGACGCAACTATGAACCTATAGCTGTCCTCTGCCACAAATTCCGTGTGTTGAATTAGGTACAAATTTTCTGCACGAGAGTCCAAAACGAAGCAAATTTAGCTCCCGTTAAAACAGCGAGAGCAAGAACCAATTCTAAACGACATTCACAAGAGAATTGTTTTCCACGCACGTGTGATCCAGGAATAGAATTAACACTAAATAGATCATTTCTAAGATAACGAACATTGATATCTGTTCCTGCTACGCAAATCAGGTGAAGCAGCACTCGTTTCCACGCCTAAGTTGAGAAATCGATAAGCTGAAAAATATTATATATGACATGACTATCAAATGAAACTTCAGTTTTTCGTGCTTTCTAATCAATTTACGAATAATGTAGAAGATTTTTAATTAAAAATTATGCTCATAATCGACTAAGTAATTAATCACCATTAGTTCAGCAAATTTTGAAATTAAATTATCTTCAAAATCGCAGCGGGGAAGTATGTTACCTTCAAATATTTAGGGATAGAAAAAACTTCGAGCCCATTTTTTACGATTGTTGGAATGCGTTGCATTTGTGGCAGCTACCCTACAATGTAGCGTGAAGACCGTGATGTTACAGCATTATTTGTACTGAAAGAGTGCGTCAGTCAACTTGTGACATCAAGACAGAAGTCACTTGACTGAACTACTGTATGTCCCCCAACCCTGAACTGAGCTCCTCTACCTTGGATGTTTGCAGTGCGTTTTGTGTGTAGTTGGGCAAAATTCCAGGACTTAATTCTTTCAAAAATACATTTACAGGTAGTGCGAATTTTAGATTGACTCTTTACAAAGCTAAGAAGCTACCTGGACTATTCAGAAAGTTAATTAAATTTGTTGACCAGCTTAGAGGAGAAACAAAAATAAAGCAACGTACATACTTGTACACTTAAGTGCATACGTATGCACTAGTGCATTTCCTGGTATGAAACGTCCACACTCCCTTTTTAAGTCACAAGTAAAACGAGTTCCTAGCAAGATATTGAAGGTATTGAATGTATTAAAGGTGTTGAACATATTGAAGGTATCGAAGGTGTTGACGGTGTTGAACACACTGAATATATTGAAGGAGTTGACGGTGTTAAACATATTGAAGTTATTGAAGTTATTGAAGGTATTGGAGGTGTTGAAGATTTTTAAAATATTGACGGTATTGGAGGTATTTAAAATACTGAATGTATTGAAGATATATTCTCGGAAAATGTTCTGTCAATCCAACAGGCTCAGTGCATGCCTGACACAAAATAATTCAAACAGAATATTTACTGGCTTCCAAATCTTTAATGAACAGATGATACATTCGTGTCCCCGTTTTGTTATTTTACTATTAATGGCACATTGCATCGTACATTACGTTCAGCTTTGCTGTGATGTAGAATTTCAGAACAAGGCAGATAATTATGAATTCCACCATGATTCCCTTCTCTACCAGACGCCCTTCTCTGCCCCCTGCCCTCCCCACTCAACTGGAAGCCCTTCCATCTCCCTCCTCCCTTCCTCCCGTTCAGTGACGCCCGTACAGCAGTTCTTATCAGGGTGACATCTGGTGACGTGCTAGGCACAATAATGCTGTCTGCAGAACCCAGGCAATTAGGCTGATGAAGGAGGTGCGAGGACGAGGTCCTCATTAGGCCCTTAACAGATTTAAAGGATTTCAGCGCTCACAATTCCCACACAAACACTTCAGTAAACGCACGTGAAAGCTTCAGCAGCGACAGCTTCAGACGGAGCTGAAAGCCCACGGCGACTATGCAGTAAAAATCGATAAGCAAATGGACTTTAATTTGGCTGAGTATTTCCACGGTAATTATTCGGCTAAATGTGGTCAGACGAGCGACTGGAGCTGGTCAGATGAAAAGTGCGATTTGAAAAACCACTCGTACACTTTCACCTGAGTAATTGCTGAGTGTTTGCTTTACAAAGTAAGAATTAAAAGGAAAGTTCTAAATTGAGCGTTAGAGTCGAACGTAGCCTTTCCAGAATTGAACTGGAGATACTAGTCCTAAAACCAACGTATGTTTTTATTTATATTTGGGACCATCGAAATTTCGGCAAAATGACATTTATCCGAGCAAATAGGATAATAATTTCGGCTTAGCCTCGCCTTCTGCTAAGCCTGAGCTCAAATGGTTGGGTGAGCTTGCAAATCTTGATATGCTTAAAGTAATGAAAGTGTGTTTTCTGTACAGAAGTTCGCTGGATGCGGAAGCCTAAGCAAGGAAATATGAGATAATGATACATTTTTGGGAGGACAAATTGAATGAAACTATAGCTCCTTAAGTCACCTATAATATCAGGAATTAACTAACCAGGACTAGACCCTACCACCCAACTGTACCAATTTTGCAGGCAGGCGGTTCGATGGCTCATTGCTTGGAATAATAACCGTTATTGCAGTAATGAACAGTGGTGCTGCAATACTGCATTGAGATCACATAAAATTGAAGGTACGTTGTATATACGCTTTCTGATATCAGTTTGTCACGAAGTTCATTACAGAAACTCAAATGATAACTAAATCAAAGCCTTGTTAGCACACCCCAGCCTACACACATCACAACAAACAGACACCAGCCTACACACACCACTACAAACACACACCAGCCTACACACACCACTACAAACACACACCAGCCTACACACATCACGACAAACACACACCAGCCTACACACATCACAACATTGAGAAGACTCAGTACAGGGACTACGACATGATCATACAACAGAGAAGGCTCCAACGGACGCTATGCATATTTTGATGGTATCGGGGGGGCCTCATACGGGGCCCTGTAGGGGGCCATAGGGCCATACGACAAGGGTCACCCCACAGCGGGGTGCGCTGCTCCAATGAACATTTTTTGGTTCAGGTTGCGTGCATGAGGAGGCAGAGCCCAGCCAGCTGTTCTAACTAGCTTGACGTCAGCTGCAGTGTGTGCTGACAGTGCTGCTGTGTGTGCTGACAGTACTGCTGTGTGTGCTGACAGTGCTGCTGTGTGTGCTGACAGTGCTGCCGTGTGTGTGCTGACAGTNGCTGAGCTCTCGATTGTGTGAATGCTGCTCACAAATACGGCTGTGCTTCAGTTTGGGTTACGCCGCATGCAGCACAAATGTGGCATCCCGAACAAGATTATCATGAGGGTACAGATTATTTTTATTTCTTGCAGCTAAATGAAATCAGATGTAATTTTTAGGAGGTTGCGAAGTCTATTAATTCAGGACAGTAACTTTCCTATTAATTTACCTGTGCATTTATGAATTTACAGATAGAACTTTTTATTCCACGAAATAATTGTTGGGTAGCTTTCCCGTAGCGATCTTCAGAACTAATCTTCCACTGTACAGATATACAGTAGTTAATTAACAGAATAAAGATTTCATGTGTAATAAAATTATGAATAACAAATGATATCATTAAAGAAGAGATCAAATTGTAGTGCATGATCATGAGCATACTCGCACGTCACAAGCAGCCATCAACCAGACGTGACAGGGCAACCAAAGTCATTTCGTGGTAAAATGCCGTCATAGCTGTGCGTTGGTGAAGGGACAGTAGTTCACAAATCTCGTACCTGCTGCACAACTTTCCTCACTTTAATTTCTTACACATATTGCCAATGTTACATACTCAGCTCCCTTTGTATTGTCATTCATGTTCATTTGGGCATGATTACTGCTTTCTGTGATGCACAGGGAACATTTCTGTTGTAAAGACATAGTTGTGTATAATCATCCACTACTGCGCATCATCCACTTTGTTTGTAGTTGAGTTCATCATCTCCAAATTCGACTTCTCACAAAGAGATTGGCCAATACATCTACCTCTCTAAGTCATGAGTATCTATTACGAGATGTTAAACTATTCCCTCAGCACGTTTTGCTGAGGGTGTGCACATTCACTCTAGACCCCTCAGACACGCCCAGCGAGACGGACAAGTTGTGTAGCTGTGACACCTGGAATCCCAGATTACAGAATTTTCCTAAAATTGTTCGCTCATACGCTAAATAAAAATAATGATACCATCCCCTGAATCTGACCACTACCTCATTAACAACAGATGTTAGGAGGTATAACATACAGGCACTGCAGCTGCGACAGTGCCGAGAGATGTCAGCAGTAGTGACTGGATTAGAAAGAAAAAATTCGCGGATCGTTTTCTGAAATTCGATGGATGAAAAAACACAATAAGTCATTATGATATACTACTAAAGACTATACTTCATGTGACGTATTCGTACTTGAGTGTCTTGCCAGCTACTTCAACAAAGAGACTGAGCTTTACGAGCAGATTCGGCTTATACAATATATGTATTCTGGTTGGTGGCTCAGGGATGAAAGGAAGGTGGACTCCCTCGGACGCATAGGTCGACCGTAAAATCGAAAGATCAATGTATAAAATCTTCTCTGCTTCATGCATTCTTTTATTTTGCGCAGATCGACCACTTCATTAGTAATGCCAGTAGTGTTGATCCAAAACACAAGTTAGAGTGCCAGCACAGCCTAAACACAGCATCTGCACCCCTATGATGGCTTTTGATGGTGTTGTAATATCAGCTTTTGTAGCAAACTGATCATTACTGAAATTATGATATATTAAATTAACAGTAAATCAGATAACGCTTTCATTGAACCACACATAAGAGGACTCTCTCTCTCTCTTGGCGCTCGATACGTCTCTGATCATTCCCATATATTGGTCCCATCACAACACTCACATACCACCACACCACTACCCCACAACACAACCACACTACCACATCACAACATCACCACCACCATCACCACCTCACAATACCACCACACCACCACCACCACCACCACATCACCACTTCACAAC
>VCRD01002355.1:64389-91120 GCA_006783055.1 Trinorchestia longiramus | reverse complement strand
GAGCAGCACTGACGCTATAGCAACCTAAACATAATCGCACCAGCGGGCAGTCGGCATTTGCGGCCATCGCATTCAACGTGTTAAAAAGGTTGATCAAAACTCAACTCTGGCTGTAAATTGAAGACTGAAGCCTCAAATTGGGTTGAGAATACTAATGACTCATTTTGGTCTCTTCGCTCTTTTTGAGTTATCAAAAAAAATTTGACCATTCGTAGAATCCTCTCAATGCTGGTCTTAAACCTCTCATTTTGATTCTTGCAGATGAAGTTAGTAGAAGGGTGTAAGAGCTCATGCTGATTAATTTTGCTACATTAAATGTGCATAATTTCCTAATGCATACCTACTCATGAAAGGGTAGTTACAAGAATATGCTTTATTTTAGGTTGCATAATAAATTCTAGATGTACATTTTAACTTCAATTTAGCTCCTGGTGCAACCTCTCTATATTCATACTTTCAATCAAGGGCACCAATCTCACTGCATATCTATGTATTAGCATGTTTATTTCTAACAAGCATTTTTACATCTGATTTATTAAAAATTGTTGCATTTGTAAAAGACTTTTTCCATTCAAACTAGCACAAGACTCAATTTGTCCTGTTATGAAACCCTTAAGCAAACCTGTTTCTTATATATCTCTACTTTTCACTATCACACAGAACCCTTTAAAATATGGGTCTCAAACATATTCTAAAATTTCTCCTTTTCTGTCTGTAGATCTTAGTCCTCAAGACTGTTCATCATAGAAAACATAGTGAAGTCCTTGTTTAAAGATATGTGACCAGCAATTAAATACATAACTCATTTGCTTTAATTTTATTTACTCGAAGAATACATTTTTCAGTATCTATGGAATTTATTCATAGCAAGCTGACTTTAAAGATAAAAATACTAAAAGCAATGACTGATTTAAAAAAAATAACTTGCAAAGATAGAAACTAAACAATATGTAGCAACACAATTTCACTTTGTAATAAATTTCTCATCTTCCTTAATGTGATTGATTGCAGACATCATTTTCATAACCAATATAACAAGTAATTTGTACCTGTATTTGTCCCTGTAGGTGACCGGCAGCTGAGCAGACACAGTTGGCTTCCGTGCAGTAGTGCATAGCCGACGAGCAAGCCAACACGGCAGCTCCAGTTTAGAGCCTGGTTGAATGTCGCTGCTGCCACTGGATGCATCAAGATGTCCTGCCAGGCACAAAATGAATGGAACAGCACAGAAATAAAAAACTTACTAAAAATGTCATGGGTAAAAGTGAAGTAAATACATTTTTATATAAGATTATGTACTTTTATTATTTTACATTTACCATTCAGTAACAAAGCCAGTTATAGGATGTTTTACTGTACTACAATTACAAGGTTGTTAAACTCATGAATGTAATATTTACAATATGTTACTCACCAAGGCCTTTGACAATCGCTTCAAATTTACATGGAATTCTATCTTGAGAAGCTAAAATGTCATCAATACTGAAGTAGTTTGGGAAGTAACTGACTTCAAAATTAGCCATATTTACATTCAATGTTACAACATGAACTAAGACTGAAAAGAAATATGAAGCAACAAATTAACACTTTTTAACTGTTTTGGAAAGAAACTGGCAGCCACACTAAGTTAAGCAGATAGACATGTTAACATATCTCAAGCTACACCAACATTAATGTAGTGCAACAGTTTTTAAAGTAAGAATTTTCAAAGACAGTCATTACAGTTGACAGCCAGTTTAAAAATTAATGTATAACATGACTGAAGTGTTACCTCCACAATGACAAAGATGTCAGGAACAAGTATTGACTAATTACCATACAAATTATGCAAATTGCTATAACAATTATGCACATACCAATGTGTTTTTGATCTCTTATTGTAGAATAACTACTGAAATTAAGTTCAGCTATGGAACTTTGGTACCCTAGAAAATGATTTTGAAGGTGGTGGCATCTTTGTCCTTGTGGCCTGGAGCACCTCAAATATCAAGTTAGAAAAAAGAGAGGCAGAATAATCTAGAATTTGGCTATAAATTTGTTATCTTAACATTCTACCATTGATAAAACTAATTTTTTCCAATAAAAAACAATATTAGATATTGTATCTTAAAATATATATTATAGGAAAAGATCAATTAATTTTAGAACATCCAAGAAAATATAGAATTTTTGGCTGCATTATATTAGGGTAAAGAATTCGAAACAGTTTATGCTAATCTAGGTCATTTATGACATATGCATATACATATTAGATTTATAGATTCCATATAACTTAAGGCCCAAAGTGGTAAAAATACACCTGCTGATAATATAAAAATGTTATGCTTTCACTAGAGAATCGAGTTAAAAATATACAAATGCAAGTATGATGGTAATGAGCCAAATTCCTTTGAAAGTATCGTATGCAAAAAATGCAGGTGATTAAAGATAACGAGTCCAAATAGATGAACGGAAAAATACTGATTTCAAAAATCAATATACCATTTTTGCCCAGCACTTGGTATATAAAAATTTGCAGTACTTGTTCATACTACTAACAGATACTCTCTGTTCCAGGAATGTTCCTCTTGTTACCTAGAGACTTGAGAGCCAGCTTTAGCTGGAGCCTTTGTTACGGCCTTTAATTCCCTTTAAAACACACACACATACATCAAAGTGGCATCCCAGAGCTTTACGATCATGTCCAATGGTTTTCTAAAATAATTTCTCAAAAGCCACCCTGAGTATTAATGCAAAAGAACCAGCCAAGCGAGAACCTACGCTTCGCACTTTATACGTTGTCATATTCTGTAACAAATTTTTGAACTTTCCGCGTAAAATAATAGTCCCAGTCCTTAAAATCCGGAATATATGACTGACATTTTTTGGTCCCAGCCTAGCAGCTGGTAATGAATGTAAACATGTGAAGTACTGCAGAGATTGATTTTCTTATAATCTTGGTAGTAACACGATAAATACAGCTACATTGTATATACTGTTACTTTGTGTACTAGCATTGTTTATGGCGATGTATATATTAATATACATTTTTTGGAGAAATGGTCGGTTTGAATGAATTATTATTTCGTATCTTACACGGATAATATAGAATGTTCCACGATTAAATATTTGGCTCGAAATTGAAATACATTGGCAACCACGAACCGCCTGGAACGAATATTTTTACTATAGAAACGTAGAGAGTCAAAACCAGATACATTGTAAAATAGCTAATAGATCCTAATATTTTACTGGATATTCTTAATTTGTGTTAGCTATACGCTGTTATCTGTATATTGATTAGGTTGAATTTGGTTCGTCCTATCTACAAAACATCCATAGAAAAAGGTTTACTCACATCCGATTACTGACTTCTTGGTTCAACAGCTGGAGCAGCATCGACAAAAATCAAAAGCGTTTGCTGTCCAAATCGTCCACCGTGTATCAGTAACACTTAAATACTGGGTTGATCAACCTTACTTCACCAGAGAAGTCAACCAATGACATCTACTTCTACTTTACCTGAACAAAAGTTGCATACATAATACGCAGTTGAACATATTTGTAAATTCCAGTAAGTCTTTCAAGACCGCTGGCATCATCCGTGCAGTAAACTGGCATGCCCGTGACGGTGTAGCAAGTAAAGGTACACAATATTTGGATCGCGTCATACATCATATTTGTTGGCAAACATTGACTCACAACAGAAAATGAATTCACGAATTTTAAATTTGTTCCTTCTACCCAAATGGTCTCCTTGCCAGTAGCATTTTACCTAGTAGTTAAAACTGATAAACAGCTTTTCGCCACATTTATATTCCTGATGAACAGCTGACGCAATGTTCACAAAGGATGTCTCTGATCACTATAAATACCAGTGGAATATTAGACGCGTTTGAACATCACTTCAGATAACACGAGCCGGCGTGACTCCGTGCCAATGTTCAAACGCTTGCAGCTTTCCTCGTAATTGAATGTTCAGCTGAACGTGGTAATACTGTTCAGACATCTACATGACAAAAGAATCGCGTGAAAAGAGTAAACAAAGCCACGACGCGTATAGAAAACGGCCTAAATTATCTTCCACACGTTTCACAGTTTAATTCGTGTTTTTTCTGTAAACCTAGGAAACAACAAAAAATCACAAGAAACAAGAATATATTTAACGAGTGAAACCGCGCTTGGTCTTGTCGTAATTCCGGTTGCCCCCGCGCATCTGCTTCCTCTTGGCAGGGCCAGCGCGGCTGCCGCGGTTGCCTCGGCCGCCACGGCCCCGCCCACCCCTGCTGCGGTAATCACCCACCAGCACTGCGCGCATACGCGGGCCCTGGCCACCTTCTGCCCTTCCTCCTCTCCCTCCTCTTCCTCTTCTGCCACCGCGACTGCCACCCCTGAGTGAACATGAATGAGATGGAACAAGTGAATGATATGGTGTAATAAATTACATTTCTTGCCCTAACTTTACATAGAAGCGGAAAGAAACAAGAATACGGAAATAGAAATAGGCAGGACAGCATTGGAGGGACTAATACAGAAAGAAATATGAAACTGCTATAATCTTGCCAAAGCCAAGTAAATTATCGACACATTTGTAGTCATTGTATGGTGCACATTTCTTCCACACGTGCGTAAAATTAGTTTCTGACCAATGTTCATGCATCCTAATGAATATAGATATCCCTAAGCAGCAGTAAACTATACAAACAAAATTGACTTCACTTAGTGCTCACACAATCAATGTCTAGAAAAACCAAACACACACAAAATAATGTACCAGTCGTACTTCATCATAAAGAGTGGCAGATTAACGTAAATCTACATCATTAAAGGAACACGATAATTTTATACTATTTTGTCATAGAAAAATGTGAATGTTGTCACTTGTGATAAGTGCAACGTGATGCACATGCACGTGAGGTGTCAAGCGTGCAAAAACTACAGCTCAGAATAAACGCTACATCTCCGTGTGGGCTCCTACCTCCTGCCAGCGGGGGCGCCGCGTCGTGGACGCACGTAGGGGGCGACATCGTCGTCGTCAGCAGCATTGCTTCGGCCCGGACCGTCCAAGAAGTCCAAGTCGCTTAGATGGCCCTGTGACAGTACATTGGAAGTGAGGATATAAATATTGAAATAAATGCGGTAGTGTCTCCAATATGGTGATGGTGATGCAAGATGAGGTACAAAAATATTAGCACAGCCAAAGGAATCTGAGAAATATGATTAAAAGCGACCCGTAAAATGCTTGTAGGCCAACATTTCAGGGAGTTCCTAAAAGAGATGTTAAAACCTGACAATTAGATAGAAACACTGTAACATTGTGTCAAGCCCCAGCAGTCTCAATGAAGACGTTTCAGCAGTGAAACTGTGAGCATCTGCACGAGGAACCGTCGAGACTGCTGCTTTGAGACTCTCATGATACATAGAAATGAACAAATAAAACAGAAATATTCATTATAAAATGAAACTAAGAACAAGAAACGCTAGGAGAACCAACAAAAAACAAGCGTGTGGTGGAGTCTGTAAGACATGTTGACAACAGCCTATCAACACATCCTTCTCATTTCATTGTCAGGAGAGGTTAAATCTAATTAAACATATTTTTCTTACAGTATTTCTATTTCTCAGTACAAAATATTTTCTTGCAATAGTAATAAAAAAGTCTACACATGCCAAGAATTTTTCGAACGTGGCCACCTTGTTTGTTAGTGAATAGAGCAATCGATATCAAGGTACATAATTTTCCTATACGATTGTGCCAAGTTGTATGCACTCACGAGACAGAAGAACTGTTATTCAGCATAAGATTACCTTGTTTCGAGCCAATGACACGTCAATGCACAAGTTCTTGTCATGCAAAAAGAGGTATACTTAGCTAAAGAAACTCATACAACAGTAACATTGAAAGTTCTCTAGCGCAATGAAATATTTTCTGCACAGCATTACGTTAGTGTTCTGCCTACTCCATTTGAGCTAAATGCATAGTAGTACAAATATAATTAAAGATGTTCAAGCTGTATAGAATACTGAGAAGCACACTCAAACTAACACTTCTTTGGCTTCACGACACATTTCACAGAGGCTCCTTACTCTACAAAGAAAAGAATTAAGGTAATTAAAAGTTTTACTTTCATGGGTTCAAAGGATTTCCTTACGGTCGTAAATATATAAATTTTAAGGGATTTAGAACAATTAAGTAATTCTCTACAACTATTATTCACGTTCTTCAAATTTCTCAAAGAAGAATTTGTTTATTGAATGAAATACGCACAAAATAATTCTAAAATAAGTACGAGAGACAAAAAATCATTGAAAGTACGGCGATGCTCTTGCAAACAGGCAAAGTAAGATGAAGTCAAGCCTCTTTTGAATAGTCCGAGTCACAAAACAAAAAATTTGACACCAAATTTACTACCCGGCAAGAATCGAGCAAATCATACATGGCAATTAGGATTTGGCTTGTGATACAGATGAATAAATTGCTTACAAGTCCTGACTAAAGGCAGGGTTAAAAGCATCACAGATTTTTCAAAAGAAATGTTTACACACCGTAGAGTAAATCAAATGACAAGACATGAATCAGAATAAGACGGCAAGACAGAAAAATATCAGAATAAACAATAAGAAAGACATGAAAATCAGAAAAATGGCAAGACATGAGGACTGAGCACTGCACCTGTCTGTACTCCTTCAGTTTGGTCATGAGCTCCTTCTTCTTCTGTGCTTTGGTGAGTATGACTTCAGCCTGAACTTTCTTGCCAAACTTGCGCATTTTGCGTAGCTTCCTTGCGTGCTCGCTGGCTTGCCTGTCCAGCAACTTCTCCTGCAAGTTCTTCCGCACCTGTGCACACACACACATCATTAATTTGTTACCAAGTTCACACTTCAACAAAATATAAATATATATTAGAGCTACCGCTCATCACATGCAACGATAACAATCATGTTAAAAAAATGCTTAAAACAATTTTAATAGCAATGCTGATTTAATTTACTATCGTAAGTCGTTATAATGATGTATATCATATATTATATGAAGATATTACACCATATGAAGAAAACACCTTCCATAGAACTAACGATGTCTCGGTACCTTACTTATAGTGAAGCATTACTGAAAACCAGATAATCATTCAAATAAAGCAGAGTCCAATCTTTGTCCAGCAGCGCACAAGACCTTGTCTAATGAGATGTATAACAGGGATAGTCACCTGGTTCACTTCTGATGAAATACAGAGATTCTTCTTGCTCGCACTTAGACTACCCTGATGAAAGCAAGGTGTACCAGACGGGTTGTATGAAAGATTTACCGACTTTACCTACTCTAAAGCATTTGAACAATTTACACTGAATAACGTAAAGCTACCAATATCAAGCGAAAAGCCTGAACATACCTTGTGCATTTGTTTATCAGACTTGACCATCTCAGCGTAGTACTCCTCGTTGCGGCGAGTGTATTGCTTCATGTCTTGCAGTTTGGGCACCCCTATGAGCACTGCAGCTTGAGCGTGCCTCTGGAACAGCATCTCCCGTCTGTAAGAAGTACAAGAAAATATAAGTTCAAATCATACTCACATATACAAAAAAAAATTGAATATATTTGAAGGACATAGTTCTATTCAAAGTAATCCATAAACATTGATAAGACACAGATTCAAAGTTTGAGAAATAGAAAAACTACTTAATATGATAAAATTGTTGAATACAAAGACTGATCGAATCCAGAAAAAGGACAGTACAACTGCACTAAGCATGTGACAACCAGCAAGTGGCATCAATTAAGGTGATATTTTGCAGACATGATATCATGTCTGAAAAAAAACAATACGAGGTGCAAACACATCAACAAAGGCACTCACAGAAGAAATTAATTTACATAGGCAACTTCAATAAAGGGAATAAGGAAAGTAAAATATATATAGGAGAAACACTATTTCTATTTGTCTTCAGTAGTAAAGTCAAACAATTTCCCAAAATAATTCTAAATAATAATTTCAAAAGAAGGTAAATAATTAAACTGCAATACTCAAACAATTGTGTATACATCACATTTTCAGAGCAAATCAAGCTCTCAAACATAAGCCACCTTTGTTTAGCTATAAATCAATCCCATTTACAATATAAACACACACTGCATATCAGAAACATACTTATGAAGTCAATTGGTGTGAGCATGACAAAAAATGCACAACATTAACAAATACAATGTTAATTTATGGATAGAAATTACTTACTCAAAATCATCCTTAAGAACAGACATATCTTTGAAGGGATTATTGAGTGGAGGCAACTTTTTAGACTGAATTTTTTTGTCAGCTTCAATGGCATGCTGCATTTCAGGAGCCAGAGGAGCAGCTTTGCATGTGATGTCCAGTCTTTGCAGCCAGTCACCCTTGTAATGCAACTCTTCATACTTTTGTTGCAATTCCTCCTGAAATTAAAATCACTTGATTCAGATTCAACTCACATCTGGCAGATAAATTTTTCACAAGAAAACTGTTGAGTAATATGTTCATTAAAATATAATTTCAATATGAAGAATTTGAGTTGTTTCAAAGTACAAGTCTCAACAATAGTCAATTTTGCTACTTGAAACACATTTGAACTGATATTAATAGCTACACTTCAGTTTCATACAGGTAAGCCTCATCTGCAAGCCCATTACTAATAGAAGGCAAAGCTGTAAAATTCCAATTTTTCTCTTATTACAAAAAGTCTACCAGACTTGAGCAAGTCTTAAGGCTTAATTTGTGAAAAACCTCAACATATTGCCTATGGTTGTTCAAATAATGTATCACATAGTGCACATATTTACCAACACATAGTCAATGTGCTATGCTAAAATTTGCAATATACTCAACACAAGTTGAGGCTGCAAAAAGTACATGTAGTCGTAGTGTAGTTGTAGTCCAAATCACTAGACTATAACTCAATAAATGAATATGTGACAGTTGCATGGCAAAACATACCTCACGGTTGATATACTCCTTCTTGATGTTCTGATCTTCTTCATACGTACGGCCGTATTTCAGCTTGCCAGCCAAAACTCTTTCCAGGACCTGGAAAATTGTTTAAAAATATTATATTTTGAAAGCAGCTCTACTAACAATTATGAGCACTATGAATACAGCAACATACAAATAGTTCATGTAGCCAAACACTGATAATTTACAGCTATGGCAAATAACTTACCTCTTCATTCTCATCATCTAAGATATCTTCATCTTTTAAAATTAGCTCTTCATCTTCATCTTCCCCTCCATTTTTACTGTCATCTTCAGTATTTTTTGTTACAGTTTTAAAACGTTTTTTGGGGGGCATATAATCAATCACATAATCTAACTCATCCCCACTGTCTGATTGAGACCCATTTTCTGTGTTCATTTCAATATTTGATTCATCCAGCTCCTCATCTGAATTGTTGTTTTCATCTTCTCCACATTCTTGTTGACTCTCCTCTTCTGTGTCATCTTGATCATCAGAATCATCTTCTTGATTATCAGAGTCTTCTTCTTGATTATCAGAGTCTTCTTCTTGATCGTCAGAGCCATCTTCTTGATTATCAGAGCCATCTTCTTGATCATCAGAGCCATCTTCATCATCATCAGAACCATCTTCCTCCTCATCAGAGTCATTGTCCTCAGAGTCATACTCTTCAAACTTATTATCACCATTTTGTTCACTCTCTGAGTCACTGTCATATTCTACATCCTCTTCAACCATCTCAGTCTTATTCAATTCAACATCATTATTTCCATTAGACATGCCACATTTCTTTTTCCCTTTTTTATCAGACTTTAAAGTCTTAGCACTGAACTTCTTTGTACCTGGCATCTCTATTGCTCTAAGAACACCAAATTAAACTGTAATAGAAGCAGAAATGACAAAAATGATGAGTTACTTCACACTAATAACTACTACTTAAGTATTACTTTTAGTAAATAAAAAGGAAACCCATAAGCATCAACTACAGGAAATAGAACACCAAACAGAGATTAACAGTTAAAGCTAAAAATAAAAACTCATGAGCAAATTCAATGATTATCAGTTTATAAGCCTTGACATCAAATTAAGAAAGTATTAATAATTACTTTATTAAAGGTAGATACAGCTGAATAATTTGTTATACTTATCTAGGGTAGATAATGCTAAATAAATTTTTCAAGTGTTATGATTTCCCTCTGAGCAGCTACATCTCTTAGATGCAACAATAAAGCTTTATAAAAATGAATTTAACTGATGAAAGGAGCAGAGAAGCCAACCAAAAAAAATTTGCACATTTGTACAATATAAGATAGACAAAGCAGATTGTGCAAATGAGCACAGATCAAAAGTAACATTTAGAAAAGCTAATGGCAGTGAAATATTTCAGGATAAATACTACATATTTGTTAAATTTCATCTTTAAAAAAGTTATAGGAACAAGAATTAAAGAGTAGGTAAATATAGTAATTAGTATTGAACAAATTTTATTGCTAACAATTTTAGTGGAGCAGGGTTAGAATTTTTTTCAAGTTTAAGATTAGCCCACTCACAGTAGCTAAGTTTTTTAATAACTTTCCTAATGAGTTCAGCAATAAATTTATAATATCTAATATAAGATAATTATACAATATAATACATACCTACATAAAAGCATAGAATAAAATAATATAATATATATAATATATTATAATATATAATATATATATTATATATAATATATATATATAATATTTTATAATAATATAAAAATGGACAAACACATTCTCAATCTTTCAATTGGATGATGTAAAAATTAAAGTTATACTCAAATAATGCATCCAGTCATACAAGTGTTATAACTTTTTTTGCACAAAATGGCAAGGGAGATGACAAAAAATTCACTTTACTTAAATTAGTACTAAAATTATTACTGAGTGAAAAAATAAGAAAAGTATTATTTCACAGCTCAAAAAAATTTACTGTCATGATGACAGTGCATAAGGAAGTTCACCTTCTCTTTAGATTGCATGTAATGGTGAACCTGGCAACTAAGAAATTCAATACAATATTAAAAGCATGATAAAATAATAATATAGGAATTAGGCTAAAACTAAGCTTCAAGCCAAAACTAAGCTTTTGAGCCTATTATGTAAGAAAGCCAATAACAGTCACACATTCTAGCTAGGAACTAGAATACTTTGTAAGCACATTTTGATATACTAAACATGGCCTAAGAAGCATCTTTAATTAATAATAAAGCCTCAAATAAATTTGAGAATAATAAAACTTGTAATATTCCTGTGAAATAAATACTACGCATGCACACTGTAGGACAGGAAGAAAACTTCTAGTATACCTAGCAATAATCTTTTGCTTCAGAAACAACCTTTGTAGAATCTCAGTCATACATTTGCAGTATCTTATACTCTTGAAATAAAGCAGTAATACTCAGTAATATTTACCCAAAATTTCAACAATTACTTGCTGACTATAATTTACAAACCAGTTATGTCTTATACAGTAAATTTTCCATTGTATAATGGAAGAATTTCTACTGCAGCAACAATTATATACAAAGAATAAATGAGCCAGGAATATATATAGCATTATTACTTTTTTTAATATTATTACTTATTTCTTAATTATTTCTAAGGTAACATGAATTAAAAAATGATATATCAGAATAAAGTTGATTTTTTCTTAACTTAGAAATTTAGCAATCTTTGGATATTGAATTCAAATTTTGTAGACAATCTATGGTTAAATCCAGAGATCAAATCTATATACAACACTGTAAATGATGTCCTTGCCATAGCTCTGCAGATTGAGTCAAAATGTAATTCTATGACTCACAAGCTTCAAGACAACAAAGAAGCCAACAAATTAAATACGACTTCATTACTATTAAATTAATACAATGTTAGGAACAAAAAACTGACACTTCTTTCTTAGAGCTATTGCTCTACGGCATTTACGACCAGTTATTCTATCAGCTTTCTCAAAGCATTACTGAAGCTTAACTTCTCATGCAGCTCTGTGCATCATTTTTATGCAATATTGATCAACAGTCATACGGGGTCACTAGGCCAATTTCGGAAATACGACTTTTATATCTTAAAAACTTCATAGAAAACAGTTGATTTGAAGCCAAACACTCTAGGTGTTACAGAAAACACGTTTTATAATAGATTTTTCATTAAATTTTCTAGAATTTCCTCACAACAATCTATCCTATACAGTATGCAAGTTAACTTATATTTCTTTAATTATCGATACACACTCTCCAGAATGTTTATGAAAAAATAAAACACTTCAGCTTGCCTTAAACTTATCGTATAGAAATGTTCGTCTTGTATTCGCAGTTCAATTATTAGATGTAGCTAAAGCACTCTCAATATATCTGCCGTTCACATTAGACTCGAGTGTGTTTTCATAATGAAACAATAAACGAGCGTTGTGATTCAGAGGTGGTTTATAAGTTCTAACCCGAAATGTTCTTAACAGGCATCAGTTGGAGGTGATTCTAATAGAGCAGAAGCAACTTTATTGCATTTAGGTATAAATATTCTATGCAATGGGTTTAAAATTGTTAATGCTAAAATATTAGGGCTCATAATCCTTAGTACAGAATAAGCTACCGATTGAATTAGAATAAAGGAATAGATGTCGCATGGAGCTTCACTATCACCTTTACTCTTAGAATGTTAACCTTAAGAATTTGAAAAACCAATGTACTAATGCCTATGTACTGTGTACTCGATTGGAAATAAGTTATTATGTATATACACATATTCAATGTGCAAGTTATAAAAAGATGAAAAAAATATTCATCAATTATGAAATTACTACAATTTTGCATTTTGGTTTGTGTTGTTTATATATAGCGCACGATTGTGTCCCAAACTCGGTGTCGTTGCATGCTTGCTCTAAAGAACTGCATTGCAAATATGTTCACACAAAAAAATAAACTTTTGCTGTAATAGTACTGGAGCTTAAAAATTGATATTGATTCGTAACCGAAAATAAAATTCCAAATAAAATTTTTTTTATTGCATTACAGACTGCTCCACTCAAATCGGAGTGTTCAAATAGGAAAAAAAGAATTCAGGATGAGAATTGAAGTGGTAGAGCGTAAAGAGTGGGTAGCAAAGTACACAGTCAAAGAAGAGGGTTGATTTGAGGGCCAGCGTTTGGCTAAGGCCGTTACAAAGGCCCCAGCCAAGCGCTGGCTCTCAAATCTAAGTCTAAGCATTTTCTCGCCGAAGGTTGTAAGGGAACGTCGGGAAGAGCCACGGTGGATAAAGCACTAGGAACTAGGATGCGATTGAATAGGTAGAACGATAGGGTTAAAAGGTGAAAGAGGTTTTTGGAGACGAAAGGGTTGAATCAGGAGATGAGACGGTAAGACTAGAAGATCGGAAAGCAATGTAAGCGGGCTTTAGTTTATCAACGGAGATAGTAGTGGCTGCCTGTGGGAGCTTGAGGGCGAAATAATTCGGAGATCGCTTAAGACTTAAGCGATCTTAAACGATAGCATTAATAAGCCTTAAGTACTCCCAAAACAACGGTGTAAAACGCTTAAAAAGTCCTGCAGATACGATCAACACTATTTCAAACTTCATCGCAAGTGTGTAAGTACATAGATCTCCATGGCATCCACGACACAATGCTTAAAACACATCTATCCACATTCCATTGAAAAGTCAGTACTTAACCTGATACAAAAACTATTTCAGCTTCATAGTAATGACTTGTTTCAAATTAATTTTTCGTCGCTAATTCATCAGTAAGAGGGACAGGAAATATTTTAATAAAACAAATAAATGTTAAATAAATAAAAAAATAAATACACGATGAATTTTAAAGATAGATTCTAAAGAAAAACTGAAAAAATACCTATCACTCCCTCACATGAACCCCAACAGGATGTCATAGCTTCTGTCATTCGTTTTGTGGTGTCTCAGAGAATCACGAGGCTATAAATGCCCTTAGAACACAAGCGATTCCATAAAACTAACACAACGAAAGTAAACCTCATAGCAAAGGGAAGCAAATGAATATTCTTAATCCAAATTTACTTCAGAAATAGTATGATAATTAAATTGAGAATGGGAAGTCACAGGCACAAAAATTTCAACATAGAAAATACTTACTAGAACTTTGGCAGAGAATATGAAAAAATATACATTTTAAAACATTACTTATTTACATAACATAGAAAAGCGTATCGAATTATTGAACACAAAACATCACCAAAACCGTAAGGAAAACAATTGTGCTAATTCTTGTCTAGGCGAATCTGAGAGAACAAGACGGACTGACACACACACAAGAACATCCCTCGTCTACACTGATCACTTCCAGCAGCACCAAATCATTAAGCGCCTTTAGAACAACAACGACACTTTATTAACATGACTACAAAGAATTACCACGAGAATAACTACACCATATTTTTTCGTATGAGTAACTCTGCAACTCAAAGTCTCCAGCTCTACGCTGGCAAGGTTTCCTGAGGCGAAGACTACATTTCATACTAGAATTGGTCCATATTACTGACAGCTGTAGTGCCGGACACGTCCACGTATCACACAAAGTGAAGCATTGGTTGCTAGAATCATTTTATCACATAAAAACCACCTTAAAGCGAAACGTAAATCTGCCCAAATAAACAGTTACACACTGGACGATGCCGAATAAACAAAATTCCACACACTCGTAATTCTTAATCAAAAATTCCTAAAGCTGCACAGAACGGATAAAATCAGGAAATATTTCAAACATAGACAAGCGGTATACCGACACACACTATATATAAATCATAATCCAAACAGAAAATGTACATTTAAAGTGAAAATAATTGAGCCATGCGATGAATAGTCATCAGGTGTTTGAGGTTTAATTAAATTTAATATTTTACGCACAAAAATATTTTATTTTGTGGACTCACTATCGACACTAGGACACTATGATAGCAGCGAAGGATAGCACATAAAAACAAGAGGAAGCCACTACAAGCTCCTGAAACTAGCAACTGCTGACACAAGGTGGGCCACCACACAGTCAAGCTTAACAAAGCCTCACTATAGCACAGCTGCAAACATCAAAATCAAGACTTGTTAACAAAAATTGAACAACGCCCACATGACACGAGTCTCGAAGAACAGTATAAATTCATACCTTGACGCTCGGGGATACATTTTTTCACCCATAGAAGCAACAAGAAAGTTAAAATGAGTACTACATCACTTTTTCTATTATTATCATCATTGTTAATGATTATTATTATGAAACTGAGGACTTTATATCTACCTTGTACAAAGGCAGTACTTCAAAACTAAAACTGACAACAGATTGCAACACCTGGCGCTCCTAAAGCTGCAGCAGACAAGTCAAGTTATCTCTGGGAAATGCAGTCCCTAAAAGATATAATTAACAAGTCTCCCTCAAAAAACTTCAAAAACTTTGCTGATATCTAACAATGCTAGACCTCAAAGATGTGCTGAAGGACAATCCCCTTCAACGCAAAACACCAGCGAGGTAGAAACTTCTTACTGATGCCTGACGTAGGTCAACGTATAAACTATAAGGAGAGGCCAACATATGGGAAACCGTAAACATCATAACACCACCAAACAATGCGTTAATGATGCATAGATTCAAAGAAATTACCAGCTAAATAAGCCAGAAATAACAGTTTAGGTATTCAATTTACTTCTGATTCAGTAGATTAAATAGCATAAGTATACTAAAATCCAGTCAATTTCTGAAAAGAACAACAAATATTGAGAGTTGAAGCGAATATACAGCATTTCAACCACCAAGAAATCTCAAGGGAACAAATGAGGTATTTCAGACCAAAGTACAAGAGAACAAGGCAACTGACTAGCGAAAGAATTATTTTAGTATTATTATCTTCCTATTTCAACCACCAAAGCGGCAAATGGCTTCAGAAAGATGTACTATAAAATCTATGGAGGTGGATTAGGCATGTCATCCGACAAGAGTCGGATAACATGACGCATTAGAAAGCTGAGGGAAAATGCAAACCAGGGCGACCCAAGAACACCCAGCGGCCGCACGGTTCAGGCAGAACTGGAGACCCTCCAACACACCTGGGGAAGCATTCAGAAGCTGTCCCTGGACAGACAGGAGTTGCAAACCTTTGTTGCTACCCTACATGCTACGCCAGTATAAGGGCATGAGTGAGAGTGAGTTATGCGATCTAGATAAAAACAGAATATAATTGAGACTCTCCGACTACTGCAGCTGAGACTACAAAACTCTGCCTCTTGATAAGAGAGCAATAATAGCGCTTAAACTTTAAAAATGCTGTGTCATTAATTCTCAGAACGCAAACACACGAAGAGAAACGAGAAATTTCAGATTCTAAAGAACAAATATTAACGCTGAATTTATTCAGTATAACTTGCCAAAACCTTCAATTTTTCTGGTAGCACTTACCACAAGTCACCCACAAATACTTTTTTTCCGCAAATCAATTCTATTTTGATAAATGGTGTTCAAGTTTGGGTCGCACCCCAAAGCCTTGTCACAAAACCTAGTAAAATCCAACCACGATAGTCAAAAGTTATTAAATAAAAACGTCTTACCTACCTCGAAAATCACTTCTACAGCCAATCCCATAGATATGAAATTGTAGTTGAATAAAAAAGACGTATAGACGCTTTGCTTCAGAGATATCATTTATGATTACTTTTATTAACCAGGGACACATCTTTGAGCGGAATTTGAGCACAACACACCTTGTCTTTGAATGACAAATTTGTCCAAATAACTCCAACCTGGGAATAAATCCGTCAAAGGTCACCCAACAATCTTCACAAATACTTCGGTTGCCATATGAATGCATCTTTCATTCGTTTTGAACTAACTGGAATTCGCCACCTATGCAAAAAGCACACAGTCATTCAGTGTACTATTCCGTATTTGTTACATTATTCTACCCCAAGCTGCTTTCTCCTTTGCTCTCTCACAATGACTAGACAAAACTGGTGCTGAACTTAGTAAATTCCAGTCAGTTCTTGCATCAGTAGCAAACTTTGGAAGTGAATTCAGAGTGAAGTCTATTATTTGAATATTTACTAGTATTGAAAAGTGAATTAATAATCCCTCAATATAAAATACTTTACGTATCCAGATGAATTTCATTCAAGACCTGAAGTGAGTACAATGAATTAGAGTATTAAAATGAACTTATGCAATTTCATGAGTACCATATCTAAACCAACTGATTTGTGAGTCTCAACTTCTTAACTCATAAAAACAGTGGAACCGAGTCCATCTACAGAAAGTTTAAAATTAACTGCCCAATCATCTTTTGTACAAACAGCCAGGGGACAGAAGCTGTGCGAGGCAGATTTACCCTAAGATGACAAGGCAATTAAGGTTTACTATAATTTAATTGCCTAGAAATTAAACGCTCTCTCCCCCGCTTTAAGAAAATGAGTCAATAATACATTCTGCTTATTGGCTCTGCAAATTAATCACATCTTTTAGAAGGGAACTCACGGTGGCTCACTACAACTCCTAAAAAAAGACGATATAAATGAACCAAGCAAGTTTACACAGCTGAGTTCACGTCGAGTACATCTGAGCTGAGCTCCGTGATCACTAAGCTTTAATGAATTGGGAGCCCTAAACCAACATGGCAGCTGACTACACAGCACAGAGTATTGGTGTGGTCCACAGTGCGCGGCTACAGCCTCTCTCACAGCAACAGCAACTTACTTTAGAGCTACGCAGCCGACGGGCTAAGGCACTTATCAGAAGACTAGGTACACCTTCAAGGATCGTACACACGAGAGCTACCTAACATAACCGCTAGAATGAGCATTCCTATATTAATAACGCTAATTCAAAGATTCCAAACGCACGGAAGAGGATTTTCATTATTTGGTTGGTAAATATTTCTGCCCTTTTAATTTTTACGCAACTCTTCACAACATATGAGGCAAATAAACTCGAGCAAACACCGCACTTTTTAACTGACACGTACTGACTCGTACACCAAAAAAATACGACCGACTTACCAAAGTAGTATCTGTAGCTCGAACAGTGAAATGATCTCATTGGACATCCTTACAATACTTTCTTCTTTTCAAATGTTCCGATAAACAACACGGTAATAAAGAAATGTTCCTTTTGGGGCATCCTTACAACACTTTCTTCTCTTCAAATGTTCCCATAAACAAGACGGGAATGAAGAAATATTCGTTTCCATCTTTAGAGGAGGTGCTCTTAGTTTTGTATGTGAACGTCCCCCTCCTGAGTACCACAGTCTTCTTCGTCACTTGACGCAGGGGCGTCACGACTCCAGGAGTTCCCTACACGCGCTGAGCACAAGGCCTCCGCCACTCAGAGGGGTTTAGGAGCTGTGGGGCGATCTTGGCCGAGAGCAAACACGAAGCGTTGGGTCAGGCTAGCGCCGATGCAGGCAGCGACGAGTGCTTTGGTTTCTCTTTCTTAAGGAACACTTTAATACAACCGTTAAAGTCTGCAGAGACGAGCATGTACCTGGAAAATGATGCCTGATTGCAATGACTGCTTGAGCTTATTCGTTGATGCTACACCAATCATTAGTTACTCATCATTCAAAAACTGCCTTACAAATAGCAAGTACTATTGACAGAAATAAAAGCTATTTAAGTACGTCACAACCCTCAATCGCTCCTAAACTCTATTGCGTGCTAACTAAAGTATGAGACAAATAAAAATCTGCATTTCAATATCCATCAGTTGTTCCTTAAACGATCAAGTATTAAGGCCATTACAAAGAGATAGTCTTAGCCACACACTGACTTATAATAAGCAACTAGTTCCCTACCTGGGTTCATTTATTTGAAATGAAGGGTCTTCAGCTTTGTTTCTAATGAACTGACAGTAGTTTCCTGAATCAAGTGGAATTTTTACTTATTAATATCGGAATACAAACCAGAAATATGTTTAGACAAAACAATACTGCTCAACTCTCTTCTTGCTGTGGTTGCTGCTCAACTCCTTATTGTAACGAGGTTATGAGGTCTGTTGCTCTACTCACCCCTTATTGTAACGAGGTTATTGTGTCTGTTGCTCTACTCACCCCTTATTGTAACGAGGTTATGGTGTCTGTTGCTCTACTCACCCCTTATTGTAACTGAAGCGATGGTGTTTGTTGCTCCACTCACCTTTTATTGTGACCGAGGCGATGGTGTTTGCTGCTCAACTCACCCCTTATTGTGACCGAGGCTATCGTGCTTTTGATATTTGTCAGCTCTGGAGGAATCAGCTGAAGTTGCTGATGACGCTCGCTGTTGCTGCTGCTCGATGAAGCTGAACACGAGCTCAGGATGGGGAGAGAACAGGGCGCAAGTGACAACTGCGCTGTGAGCTGCACAACGCACACAACCGCATCAAACAACCAATTATGAAATCATGTTTCGAGTTTCAAGTTTTATTAGGCACTATTACGCTCGGGCATGTTCATCCCTACTGTAAAAAGTACGAGCAATATAGAAATATACGATCATAAATATCGTATAGAATAGCAGGGACACAATCTTTCTTCATGGACATAATTCATATATCGTCTAGAGTAAACTATACTTAAAATATAAACGTAGCAAAAATAATTACCGTAACAAGGGGAAACAAGAACAATTCTGAACGAGCACAAACAAAAAGTCATGAGAAACAATAATAGAGAGTAAACGACCTATGACACGGACAAATAAAGTTCTATCAAAAATAGGAACGTCGTAACATAAAAATCAATCATGCAGCAATACTATCTCCAAATATGATATCAAAAATAGTATTGCATAGGAAAAAACGTACCTTTAACTCCCTCCCAGTAAGCGTTACGGTCGCGCCTGGCTGTGGCGTTGAACTTGCCGTAGTCGTGGTGCGTTTTCCAGAGGTAGATACACTGGTTCTCGCTGCCGGCCACGATGTACTTGCCGTCGTGGCTGAAGCTGGCGCGGATTTGACTGCTGACATTACTTAACCCCCGGTACTTGCAGTGCTCGCTGTGCTCGTCCAGCCCGTACAGACGGATGCGACTATCATTGCTTGTCACCAGCACCTGCATCAATACAACGTTCGTTTAGAGAGCATTTCTCCACGGGTGCAATCTTGAATCAAAATGTTTCTAAAATTATTCCAGATAACATTTCGATTTTCATCAGATTTATCAATGGTACCAGGTATCTAAATCTACACTCCCACACTCTCAGTCAAAAACGAGGGCTAATTGAGAGTCCAGGCTTCACCTGGGTTGCATCAAGGACTTGCTGGGCCACAAGTATTCTACAATCACTTAACCTCCAGCGTAATCTCGACTGATATTCATCTGGATGAGGACTCATCTCACCTCCGCGTGCCCACCAAACACAGCTCTACCGGAAACTCACCGACCTCTCACAATCAATTCAACATCTCTCACACTACACATGTCCTGATTTGCCCTCTTTTATTTTACAATCCATCCAGCTGTCTTATTTTCATCGCGCTCTTTGAACACTTTGTCTTGAATGGTATAATTTTTCGCTTGTAATAGCTAATGTTTTCACTCCCCTACGTCCCCATTTTAAAATTTCTCCTTTTTTTAATGTCAAGTATAACTTTGTATACAATTCATGTGGTGCATTCTTATATTTTATCAAGTATCCCAAAAATAATGTGAAATAATCTGACCATTAAATTTAAATATACAATATGCACTGTTAATAAATAGTCACACTAAAACAAGCACTCACTTTATTTTCTCCGGGTAGGGACTCTATGCCGGTTATCTTGCGCCCTTTGGGATTCTTGCCACGGGCGGACCGTACATTGAACTGCGTGTTGTACTTGAGCTGGTTGGTCGTGTAGAAGAGACAGCGGCCGTCGTATGTGCCCACCACGGTGTATGAGCCGTTCTGCAGCCAATCCATAATTATACATAAGCATTTATGCCGTATAGAGCTCTCTAGATGTGTGAAAAATTCTAGAGTATCGTCTAATTATAATTATACACAGGCAGAGTAATGTTACATAAAACTCTTCTCGGGTATGAGCCGTTCTGGAGCACCATCTCATTAGAATAATACACTCGCAGAGTAAATGTATAAATAACACAATGACCCAACATAGAATTTACTTCATACTTACGCAAAGATCAGGCACTTGTAAGCTGAAGAGCATTTAAAATAAATGGGCATTTTCATTTCATCCAAAGGTAACTGCAATCCAGCTATCAAAACTTTGCTCGATTGAAGCGATTACACAGCACTTCACCTGACAGAAATTGGCAGCGGTGATGAACGCTCCCTCCACCTCGGTCCAGAGCACAACCCGCTTCTCAGGGATGCTCCAGAGACGCAGTTTGCCGTCCAGGGAGCCAGAGATGAAGTAGCGGTCATCCTGCAAAAGCCAAGCAAGCGCACGTCAGCCAAGTGTGAACCATCAGCGCTAGTCAATGTGCTCGAGAGGCAGAGCTCTCGTTCAAAGAACGTCACATAACAATACTATATGAGTACACACACAAAACACATCAAATATGAGAAGGAAAGAAATATTAACCAGTTAATTTTTTGTAGGGAATTTTTAACAGCTGAGCTACAACTCGTACCTTATCTAAATTTCTCTTACCCTACCGCCGTGTTCTGTTGACAGAACAGATATGTGCAGATTAATCAGAACGCAATCATAAGTTACACGCTCTATACAAACTCAGCAAAGACTGGGTTTACTGAACTTCTTCTAGCACAATGAGATGCCAAAATAAAATCCTCTAACAGTGAGCTCTCTCATGAGACAGTTAAACATTTAGCAAGACCCAAGTTCCTCAAACTTGCAAATCAAGATTTTAACACGCACTCTACACACACATAGGAAAATATGTACTGCTAAATTTTTAAAAATACTTCAGTTGCTGCACAACAGCGTAAAATATAACAATGTACCTAGTGGAACTGCTCCAGAAGAATGAACTCACCTTGGGATGGAAGGCAATGGCGGTGACGAAGTCGACGTGCTGGAAGATGCAGAGACACTCGCGGCGACTGATGTGCCACAGGCGCACTGTCTTGTCCATAGATGACGTCAGCAGGAAGTAGTTCTGAAAATATTCACGTCTTTCAGAGCATAACATTCGATTGAAAATCCTCCCCGACTAAGATATCATACTTAAAATTAAGATCATAAGGCACAATTTGATGGCATTGATGATTTTCTACAACTTAACAAGATAAAGAGGAGAACACTGATAAAATTTCGAATAAATTAAGAAGCCAGTCTACATGCCACAACTCATTTCAAATCGGAAATACGGAAGAAACCTTAGACAATGAAGTTACATGGTCTACTCGTACTACTAAGTGAACTATGATGTCCTCAATTGAACTATTTCCAACTAACGTTGAAGATAAGCGGGAATTAGAGAAAAGATTTAGAGTAGTTTATTTGAATACTAGATATTTCTGCTGTTGCACAAATGGTGTGAATTAGTAATAATTGCAGAATAGATTCAAGAAAATGAGCGCCCCATACTGTCTCTGTTTTCAGATGTTTATTACTACTGGCGAAAAAGCAAGACGGTAAGCTACCATGAACGAAGCCGACGCAAAAAACTGTCTGGGGAAAAGAATAAACTAACAAAATTAGAAGAGTTTTAACAAGTTATTGAAAACGATTAAGTTGTACGGAATACAATTTAAAATTCAACATGAGCTTCTACCCCATTGTGGACGAGACGACAGTTAGTCGAGTGTATTTGCGTCAATAAATAACACGACAGCCAATATCAGGGAAGTTACCTAACTGGCTTACAGTAACGGAGGCTCACCTTGGACCACGCAATGTCGAGGAGGTCAGCAGAGTGTCCTTCATAGACACAGAAAGGGCGGGGCATGAAGGGGGCGTGGCCGTTGTCTTCCGGATCCAGGTGTCCAGGGTCGTCCCCCACGCCCCCCTCATGGCCAGACGAGCTCAAGCTCTCCTCAGACGGCGTGGGCGACACCTGCACGGTACCTCAGCTTCATTACTTTTATTGTTCTGGTTTTGTTACAAGTTAACAAAATAACATTAAATTAACAAGAAACTATTCACACATCTTCTCATGATTATTGACTAGTTTTAGCAGGTTTTCTTGCACGAGGTCAACGGTTTTCTTGAGCCTCCTCGACCGTACCTTGAGGTCAGGGTTGTACTTGCTGCGAATGTCAAGGAAGAAATTATAGGCCTGCTTGACGACCCACACCCTGAGGAGCTGGTCTTGTCCTGCCGTGGCCAGTAAGCGCCCACACAGGCTGAACTTGGCGCACCAGATGGGCCCTGAGTGCTCGCCTGCAGGAGCACACACACAAAAGACCATGAGCGAAATTCCTTCGCGTGTAATTTGTCTCGCTCATATTCCGAGTCAGAAGCAAGTACTGACGTTATGTTCACACTCACATTGTTGGTCATTATGGCTTCTTTTACTGACATGAGTGCACAAACTAGGGATGCAAAGTCAGAGTTGTGGAATAGGAAAATAAGCACGCTGAATTTGACTCCAGTTCTGCTGTAAAATCATCGTGATTTTTTGAAAACTTGAGTTATCTAGAATATTTGATAGGATGTTATGCCCTTGTGATGATAAATTTTATCTCGATCAAAGCTCATTAGAAAAAAGAACTGAAGAACCAGTGCTTTGAGTAGTTCGCTGATGAAAGTATGAAGAAATCGCGGCTATGTCGTTCTATGTTCAAACAACTGTTTGAATTAACATAAAATTTAGCAAAAAATACATGTTTCATAAATCTACGATATCACAAAGTTAGTGAGTAAATCTTTGAAATGTTCTAACATGTAAGCACAATTAGGAACAGACATCATAAAAGTATTTGTTACAGATAGGATTTGTTGGTCGAGGTGTGAACACGGACCTGTGATCTCCTGGACGTACATGAGGTCATCCCACTCGTGAGGCCCTTTGTGGCCATGCGCCGTCTTGATCTGCAGGGAGCGAGGACAGCATTACTGATTACTTGCTAGTATTACAAAGGAAGGAAGAGAATTGCATGCAGCGAGGAGCATGCATTTCTCGTTTAAAGCAGAATAAAAGAATTTAAACACGATATCTGCACAGTTTACAATAACTTTCATAACCATGAAGTAGACAGTACCCACTTACCAAGTCATAGGATATTAATGCACTTCCTTATTTCCCAAACCATGTTTTAAAAATGCGTCCCTAAAGTTTGATCGTACACGGAAAATGGATATTTTCACTGTGTTTTGTCTGTTACTTTCTGATTTGACAATCCTGTACATTCAGTGAAAAGTACCTGTTGATTGTCTATCCTTGCGACATGCTATTCACACGCAGGGTTAAAAAATACAGTTAGCGGAGAAAGAATGATATTTCTAGCTTTTACAGAATTTCAGAAGACCCATTATTCTTAGCAAAAAATAAATAACAATGTCCCCAAAACACACCCATTTGCACAAAAAGGGTCAGAAAGTTTCTGTTAACACATTTCTTGACGTAGGTGCCAGTAGACTTGCATCAGCAGCACCTACTGACCCAGCCCTCACCTTGACGTAGGTGCCAGAAGACTTGCATCAACAGCACCTACTGACCCAGCCCTCACCTTGACGTAGGTGCCAGGAGACTTGCATCAGTAGCACCTACTGACCCAGCCCTCACCTTGACGTAGGTGCCAGGAGATTTGCATCAACAGCACCTACTGACCCAGCCCTCACCTTGACGTAGGTGCCGGTGCGTTGGGTGGGCGCATCGTCCGCAAAGACGTCCTTGTCATCAGAACGCGATGTGATGGACTTGGCAGCCCGCCGCACTGCAGGGGTCACACGGCGCTCCAGCAGCTTCTTCATGCGGCCTCTTTAAATGCAAAACACAACACGTTAAGTAAAATGGCTCTCAATTATGACTAAGCTTGATATTTTCCCTATACCTTGTGGCTTACAGTCTAGTGCAGACCGACACAGCCATATTGCCACTGTAAAACAGCGTTAGCATGACACAACAGAAATGTTTATTTTTATCCAAAGTACAGACTTTCTGCTTCATCGAGGCAAGGGAAATGGTTACCACGACAAGCGTGCACTCTAGATACGTAGCCTATGCATCAAATAGAGATGAAGACGTGAACTTAACGTGAAACTCAGTTTGGAAACAACAAAACATCACTGTCACACGATTTTGGTGTCCATTCTTGAGAAGATTTTCTGATATGTTTACAAATAATAAACATGCATGCGAGTTAAATATTCTAGAGCAAGAAGCTAGTTCAATTGATTTCATTATTTTACAGACAAACACCAATATATCAATGGAAATTTTAATAACTCTTGAGTTGTCATATTGTACATGTTGGAACCGCAGTTCATACTCTTGAAAATTTTTACTAGCTTTGTAGGTCTAAATACCTATGAAAATTGGCAACAATGTATCGTAGATTTAATAGACCAAACTTAAAAAAAGGCGCTAGAGAAAAGCGTGCCTTGACATTGTCACTGTCCGTGCCAGTAATCAAAACCCATAACCCCCCTGGGTCTGGAAGCAGACTTTCATCATTATGCACACTTTCTATTGCTTCTCACTGGCGTGCTAAACAAAGTCAGACTTAGCGCGGTAAAAAGCACTACTGATACAGAGTGTTGAGTCCTCCCAGCCCTCGCCACAGCCTGAACAAGAAGGCGCCTTACGTTGTCCTGCTGAAGGCGTGAGAGATGTGCTGGATGGAGTCAGTGTCGCTGTCACGGCCGCTGCTGGCGATGCTGCTGTTGTCATCAGAGTCGCTGTTTCTGGGGCTGTGGCAAAGGGAGTATCGTTTACTATCACTTCAGCTTAGTGGTGAGTTAGCTGCGTCAGGTGTAGTGCGAGATGAGGATATGAATCTAACAACGAAATTTATATTAAGTTTTACACACACACCTGTGTGTGAGCTTCATGATCTGTAGACTGAGGGGGTTGAGGGGATTGGGGCTGACGGTGGGGGCTTCTTTGAGGCTCAGCCGCATTCCAGTGTCCAGGTCCACAAGCGGAACTTGCGACAGGATCTCCTGCAACACACATGTGTTATAAGAGGACTTGTTTTTCAATGTTGCAGAGGGAAATAACCGCTTCCAGATGCTGAACGTTCAAATAGTTTTACTGTGGCACAAGGATAATCAGAACCTGTTTCCTACACAAAAGTTAGCCCCGCCCCAGCTGTTCATTTTTACCCTAAAAGAACTCCTTCCATTCATGACAAAATTCTAGTCCTGACATCTACAAATGGAAGTTGCAGCTGAAGTCATGAGACTCAGATGGTTCAAATATAATATTTCATCTTTTCACATTCAAACGAAACATATATAAAACAAATTAAAAATGCACACCTCTTTAGAACTTTACTCATCAAACAAACTTCGAAATTTACCTGATCGGAAAGCTGCTGGCTGCAGTCTCGCTTCTTTTTCTCTGTAAAATGAAAACATTTTTATAATTTTCACTGAATTATTATTCTGTGTAAAATTGCCCAAAGTTTAACCAATAATGTCCACGTATTGAATGCAATTGCGTGTATACAGAATTGCATTCTAGTTTTCCAAGGTTTACAAAAGACACCACATTTTTACTTGATGGTCTACATAGAAATCCTACATTCCTACATGATGGTAAGCCACGCGACACCTGCAAGCCGCGCAAAACCTGCAGGCGGCGCAAAACCTGCAGGCGGCGCAAAACCTGCAGGCCGCGCAAAACCTGCAGGCCGCGCAAAACCTGCAGGCGGCGCAAAACCTGCAGGCCGCGCAAAACCTG
>VCRD01002355.1:3711-56041 GCA_006783055.1 Trinorchestia longiramus | reverse complement strand
TTATGGGACACTTCGTTAAATTTATCATCACTATGATATAATGCACTAACCAGATTTCCAAGCAAGGAGCCACTGAGGCTGCTAATGGTGTCATCAGCGCAGCTTTCGGGGAGGTCCAAGGCAGAGAGCGAATTGTGACTCACTTTCCGGGTACTAAGGTGTCCTGCAGCCTGTAATTTAGTTGATGAAAGAGTGGAAAATTTTGAGCCACGGTTTAGGGCTTACAAAAACACATTACAGCCAAAAGTTTGATATAATATTCCTACCCTTCAACTGTTCTAAAATTCAAAACAAAATTTTTTCCCAGGGTAATAGATATTCTCTACTTTGGTTCAGCAGTACAAAAGCATAGAAGTTGGTTAACACTTTGACTCCGACTGCTCCAATGCCAACCTTCCCCAGCAGCCAGTGACAAATTTCACTTCTCTTATCAATTTGGCGCTTACCGTTGCAGCGAGAGGTGAGTAGCTCTATATATGTACATTAGACTGAACATATTGGCAAAAGAAAGACCGTGGGACATATACAGTACACACCGTCACCAGCCGAGAAAACCTTGCCGGTACACGTAGTGGGACAGTATTGTACCACGCCTCTGTAGTACAGTATTGTACCACGGCTCTGTAGTACTGTATTGGCCAACTACGTGACTGCAGTCTAGGTAAATTGACTGTGGTGCGTTGTGGTGCAAATATGGCGCACTGATTTATTGGGTACCTACTGTTGAGCTGTGCCTATTTCTTGCAAAAATTTATATAATACTTATATTGCTTACATAGTATCTTGAAATGAATAATAAGCCATAAAATATTCATATTATGACCAGTTGATCCCATGTTTTATTCAGAAATAAATAGTGCAACATTCGACAGACGGAAAAAAGCTGCAGTTATGAATGATTAGCACAGTACCTGTTGAGAAAGAAAACCTATGCGTGTGGAACAGTTAAAAAAACGAAAACATCTTAGCAAAGAGGTCGTTGGAGCAAAGCTGAAAAAGAACAAAATGAAGCGTCTGGAAAATTGCAGCGGCAACAAACTTTATACCCGGAGAGACAAGAGAAAAGTCTTCATGATTTCTACAGTTCCAGAGCATGATAGATCTCTTGTTTCATCTGGAAGAACCTTGAGAAGAAGCCTGAAATTGCATGGAAAAGTTGCTATTGAAATCATAACAGGAATGTCCATTGTGAATGCTCATGTTCTATATAAGAAATACTTTGCTGATGCTCCCATGTCTATAAGGCATTTCTGCCAATTGCTAGCTCTTTCTCTTACTGGTATTGTTGAGAAGAATATTTGACCAGGAAGACCCTGTACAGTAATCCAGGGTAAATCACATCCTCATATACTCGTTGAAGGGAAAAAAGGAAAAAGAAAAAGATGCTTAGGATGCTATGAAAAACTTCCATCAAATGAAAACTGCAAAGTTGCAAGCAATAAGGCACGAAGAGTCACAACCTACTGCAACCTATGTGACAGTAAGCTTCATCTCTGCATTTCATGCTTTTGTGAAAAGCATGGATATATCTAGAAGCTGGTGTAAATCATCAAATGATAAGGGAAATTTAGCTGGTATTCTATATTTTCAGTTATTTTTATGATGTTCACTCTCTTTATGTGATAAACTGAAATTTGAGGCTATGAGAAGAATGCCATATTTGTTTCATTTCTGTGTTGTCATAAAAAATATAAATTTTAATTATGTAATAATTTTTCATTGTTCCTACCCTTTCTATTAACTGTAAAAAATATAATATGACAATAACTTAATAACTTCTATATTAAAATCAATTTAAAATAAAGTGGTGAAATAATTGAAATGAAACATACATATCACTACATCCATGAGCAATATACCTCGTGGTACACACATGTACCACTTCAGAGTCAATGTGTTGATTAATATTATAAGAATGATTTAACAAAACAATACTTTCTACATAACCACCTTCCAAAAATGGAAGGTAAAATAAAAAATAAAAACACTTCTTTACAATCTTAAATCAAAACTATCTCACTAGTCAGATTATCAAAATGTATATGAAAAATTCTACATCTAAAAAACCAGAAGCACTCTGGACCCTTCAAAGAGTATTTAGACAACTAAGGGCAGGGTGCTATAGCAATATAGTTGAAGTTAATGCTACAGATAAATCACAGTTTACCTCCGTCTTTTTTTGATAACTCTTCCTGGCCAAGACAGAAGATCCACCCGAGCTGACAGGAAGAGGAACCTTGAAGACAGACTGAGCATTGACACCATGGCTGGAGTGATAATCCTACAAGAAAAATTTTCAAGTAATACATCTGAACAATATAATGCTCTCAATTGTAGCATTAATATGAATTCAGAACCTAGAACATATACTATAAATCTAATAAACTTTGACCTTATAATGATTTAAGCATGTTGTTGAACCAGACATTTTAAAACATATTAGCCAAGCATTTATACTAAAAAATGAAATGCTACCATAATGAGTGGATGCAATAAATGAAAAATAATAAAGTTATGCAATTCAATGTCCACAATATAAAGATCTGTGTACTGGAAATCCAATGGAGATGCATTGCTGACCCCAAAATACAGGTAATTGAAGTACTTTCTTTACAAATCATAGAACCATGTCAATTTTAAAGATCCAGGTCAGCCAAGAAACTTGTGGTTGATTAACATTAAGAGAAATGGTTCAGATTTGACTACCCTAATAACTTAAAACTGCAACTCGTGCCCTAGTAAAACTAGTTACAAGTAACTTACAAACCCAGAGTGAGCAGATGCAACAGACTTGCTTGTTTCATCCAAATCAGCAAAAAGCTTCCTGCAAAATACACAAAATTAGAAGTGACATACATCAAGTGATGACATGATGTTACAATGGCTACAGTTACTAATCAAATGTAGGTTGTTGAGTACATAACTGTCTACAGCCCTGTATCACAGAGACTTTAATAAAATTATCTATTGAAATCTGAAAAAATGACATACTATTGTGAGCAAGGAAGAATAGTGTTAAGCAGGGATGAATTTAAGACATAAAAATGCTCAAGCAATTTTGCTTTCAAAAATTAGCATACAGGATAGCAAGCACTTTCAAACTATCTACTCAGTAAATTATCTACAATTCTGATCTTAAGACAAATCTACATCTTTATCTGTATCAAGCACCAGGATAAAGGATGTTTATTAATCATCAAAAATCAAAATCAGGATGTTCTTTGCAGCATCAGAACAAGAGTACAAATATTATTAAACACCAAAAACACTTATATTCAGGCAGAACAAAAAAAAAGTTCAGTAAAATATCCAGTTAATATGTACACATTAAAAAATACCATTTATACTGTTCATAAGTACACATCCTGCTAAAATAAATGGGTGTTTTGTTATGTACTAAAGTAGTATCAAATAAAAGGATCTTAGAATACACTCACCCTGGGGATTTTGGAGTGGTGTCAAGAGCATCATAGAACTCTTCTGAATCACTTTCAGAAGACATGTTTCTAGTATAGCATCACTTGCACCTTATCAAAATGATATGCTTTGAATGTCATTCATACAGTATTAAATATTCATCAGATAGGCACAAGACTCTGAAATACAGAAATTTACTCACATTTCATACCAACTTCTACATATATTACGCAAGGAAATAACAACTTCTAACACTATGAAATAGATGACTTTTAATTTGGATTATGTTTATAAGGTTTCATTCTTAGTGAAATTGATTCCCTTCTAATTTTGTATCTTATTTAATGTGATATATATTGAATACCAGAATAATTTTATCATAGAATATGAAAAAAAATACAGTACTGGAAAAAAAATTTCCTAATAACATTTAATGATTTAAAATCATTTCATGAATTAAAAAGAATGAAATAACACTGCATTTTTATAGAACATATAGAACCAGTTTCTTAAATAAAGCTCATTATAAAATTAGAATTAATTATTCAGTTCAAATGTATACTTTATAAGCATTTTTTTATATTACTTCAACATTTTTGTACTTGACACTTGCAAAACACTGTCAATTATATCTTAACAATCCTCAGATACACAACTACAGTTCATGTCAACCAGACAGGAATTCAGTGAAGCAGATCAAATAAACTGGTCAGGAATATGAATTTAAGCATATACATCAATAAGTTTACATTATAAATATATTGTCAAAATACATGAGCTAGTTTTCAACAAGAACTTTAATCATAACAAAAGACACAAGTCATATAAGTGTGACTGATACAAGTAATATTTTCTATTAAAAGTGCATGGAATTGAGCATACACTCAATACATATTGAAACATTTCAGCTAATGATTACAGTTCCTATATTTTTGCTCTTAAGTTGCTGTAGTAAAACTACTTCTTGAAATGAATAGGCTAAGCAATTTTAGATTAACTAAAAATAATAGAAAAATAAGCTATTTGGGGCATTACTAGGATGTGGGACTTGAGGGTTTTTGATTATTTTTCTTTGGTGGCAATTCTGAGTCACATGCATGACATCTTCAAGACCTACATCTACTCTACCTGAATGGTTAGGGATCTCTGCTTGTGCTACCCAGTCACTTGTTTTGAGAGCTCAAATTCCTATGCAGCCCTCAAACTTTTTCCACTTGTGATGCAAAGACCAGGCAACTGATGGACTTAACTATTTCCTCAAACCTCAGGAACATCACACCTCTTCCTACAAACCTCTATTTCAATCCACAAAATGGACAGGAACAATTGCTAGAAGCATGATCACCAGTCTTAAAAATTTAGAATCCATTATATATTTCATATACACTTAAATGGAATAGTTCCTTTTCTTCTAATAGGCAAATAAAATTTAGTCTTGTTCTTCCTTCACAAAATTATCTTTAAAAAATGATCTATACTTTTGCAAATTCTCAAAAAACTATTTTGGTTTGAATTTAACTAATTTACAAAGCATGCTTAGAGCATTATCAATGTAACCTATATATTATCTTGAATGCTTGCCTTTGTTTAGAAAAATGTTTAACTTTTTCCATTTTATTAAAGAGTTAGATGTATGTAAATACATTAAGACCTATGTTCTTTATTCAATACTGAAAATTGTCACTAACAGTGAGTCCTCTTCCTATTCTCGGCTAAGAAAATGTCAAAACCAACAGAAGCTTAACCATCCTGATAATGCTAATGCAATGACCTACACACTAATAATGCATTATGTTCTTCATTAAATTTTTACAAATAAATTCCAAGGATTGACAGAAAAATTTATTCATTTTGTACACTATTGGAAATTTAAGGGCAACACTTAAAAGTAAAGTAAATAGATATTTTGAATAATAAATTCATAATAATAAATATAAATCCAGCGATACCAGAATAATAAATTTTTCTGGTATCGCTCAGTCAGAGCACAATCTAGTTGGTTAGAAGTCTACTAAGTTTTTCAAATGAGCGCACATTTTTATTTAAAAGAAATGGACAAATTATGATACTTTGACTTGTCTACTTGCAAAGACACAGGTTTTCTTCATACAGGTTAACTTTTTAATATTTCTTCTTCTGTATGATGTTCATAAGAGATTTAAATATTCGTCAATGACGCATGTACCTTCCAGCCTGAAGGTAGGTTGTTTCTGCCTAATATTTTGTGTCAACTGCAGATGAATGGTGACGACTGATGACCTAACATGACCTAAGACTTGGAAAAGTCAAGAACCGGACCGTTTCTTGCCGGTTTTTTGCACTCAGAATTTAAATTAGATTACGCGTATGATCTTAAGCTAAAATGCATTCCTTTTTACTACAAAACCAAAATAGTAACACTATAAATTCATAGGTTTAATAATATTTAAAGTGCATTCAAAAATTCAATATTTATATACCTTTGTACTGGACACAATTGTTTCATGGTTGCATTTAATACGTTTGTTCAGTCAATCGAAATCACCCATGTCAACATCCACTTGAAAAAATTGTTTTATGTCGAAGCGATATTTCGAACAATATGCAAATTTGTTTCCCATAATATTAACGGGTGTTTTTCCTCATTCGCACGGACTTGAAATATCCAGCTTATTTTAACGTTAGGATATGGAATTAACTAAACTAGTTTATAAATAAAGCTCTTGTGCTTAGTTGCCAGTGAAGGGGAAATTTCAATGAGTGAAGAGAAATATAGTTCCTAGTTTTTATGAACGCTCACAAAGCTCCTCAGTTGTATCAAAAAACAAACAAACAAACAACAAACAACTTTATTTCCAATCAAGTACACAGTACATAGACATTAGTACATTGGTTTTTTAAATTCTTAAGGTTGACATTCTTAGAGTAAGGATGATGGTGAGCTCCATGCGACGATCCTGGGATGTGTCCATGAGCGGGAGTTGAGGGCTTACCGATAAGTGCGAGCTCACGGCGCGAAACGAGAAACAGCTCGTATTCATGGCCGGGTTTCGAACCCGCGGTCTGTCTGCCCGAAGCACAGACCTGATACCTAACACAGGCCGCAGACCACTCGACCACGGTGGCTGCACAGTCTATCACAGTGAAATGTTCGCTATAAAGTTGAATGAATAAACTCATACTATTTTCACTTAAATTTCCAATTGTCAAGATTTAACAGCATTATGGTTTTTCCTACGCCGTTCACGAACTTCAGCGCTAGCAGTATCGTAATTGTTATGAGTGGTCGACTCATGAGCATCCCTCACAAAATATGGGAAGACCCGCGTTCGATGCCTGTAGGCAACTTTATATGTGTTTGTGTCTGATCACCGGCGGGCGAGAAACATGCCCAGCAGTTGCAACGTTGGACGCCCTAAGTAAGACTAAACCATCACGCTCATCGAAATGCCAATACAAACCTTTACTTCAAGTTGCAGCATGGACAAAAATTTTGCTTGGAGCACCATCACTACTTTTACAATCTTAATAAAAACTGAAAATCCAAGGATACTTGATTGATACTGTATACTCGATTAGAAATAAGGTTTCTTTCTTTATATTGCTGGCCAGAAGTCCATAGTACATTAACCCTAGAGAGGTAACCCTCTATTTCAGAATCGTAGCAACTAGGGAGATCACTCCAGATTTAAGTAGAAGACATCACAGTATTCCAGTATTATCCACTGATAAAGAAAAAACCTATTTAATTTACAAGGTAGATAAGAAAGTCATGGACCTCCGAAATATTGAACAAGACACAAAGGAAACAATATAGGCTACAGGATCTCCATAAAGTCTCTCATTAACTGTCAACAGCACCTCTTTCACAAACAGGATCCCTGAAACACACAAATGAGAAAAGTGATTAAAAACTTTAATAAACACTGAATACAATAGAACAAATCTGAATAAAATATGTATATAATTTCATTTGTAATACATTTTTGAAATGGCAAAGACACTTTATGGACACCGTGTATTTTTACACTGCATCAAGAACACGAATTATTTTTCCTCCCGTATACATTCGGATACTTGAGGCATGCGGTTGAATCAAAAGCTTGAATTTTCTTTGGCACCTTATGAGTGGCTCAGACACGAAAATACAATAGGCAAATCAACGCTTAAATCCCCAATTATATGTTTTAACTAACATTACCACAACTTCAAATTTATTGTTGTCTGTTGAATCCCAATCATTAATTCATCAGGTTGGTGTAGAAGCAATGTCCGATGTTTGAGAAGTAAGCTTTAAAAAATAAAAACATTATTTTTAGATATTATACATTGAATTGTCTTTTTGTTGTGTAGAAATAACACACTGAGTAATTTTCCACTTTTTTTACAGAATAGAAACTTATTTTCTATAATCATTCTCGATATTTGGAGCCACGTTCGTCCCATCTAATGATCACATTACACATGTTCTACCCTATGTGTTTCATGAGCGTTCCAATGCAAATGCAGCAGCAAAGTTTATTGAAAGCAAAAATGTTGCAGGGAATGAAAGAAATTGCAATGTTAATTGTGAACCGTGTTTTTCATTTATCGAAGTGAAAATTTGTTTGAAAGACGAGTCAAAAGATGGTCTTCTCAAAGAACTTGATTCCCAAAAGTTGGAAGCTGTTGTCACAGACCTCACCATTACCTCAATGGAACCAGAAAAACAATGTCGTGGACCCTACAACCGTATTACACCAATTTAAATAGATTGGAAAAGTTTCAGTGGTTGAGTCCCCCCCCCCCGAAACGTCTCCAGAAATTTTGCAACAGTATGTTGCTTGCTGTGAATCATTGCTTTCACGACACATTTAAGCATCATTTCTAGGCTCGTAACAGGTGATGAGAAGGGCATTCTTTACCATATCGTTAAACATCTCTTGAAACAGTCGAAAAAGAAGATGAGTTCAATAACCGATAGAACTTCACCTAAAAAAGATTATGTTACGTGTACGGTAGGATATTAAAGGAATTGTCCATCAAAAACTACTACACAAGAATTAAATCATTGCTGGTCATCTTTGACTACAATCACTTCCGTCGTTTGAAAGCAGGTTTGAACCAAAAGCGAACGGCCTTTTTGAATAAGAAGGGTGTCATCATCCATCACGATAAGGCTTACGCTAACACAACTCGACTGACCAAAAATCTCTTGGAAGATCTTGGTTGAGAAATATTACTTCATCCACTATATTCTCCAAGCCTTGCTACTTCTGACTATCACTTGTCTCGCGAACTACAGAACCATTTGGATGATCTTGGGCTAACATCAAAAGAAGTTTAAAATGAGTTGGCTTCATATTTTAATTCAAAACGTAAGGAATTTTACAAGTTGGGATTCAGAGACTTGTTCCTAGATGGAAAAAAGCTCCTGAAAGCAAAGGAGGTTTTATCCACGTATATATGTTTTCAAAATAGTGAGCTTTTCTATTTTGAATATAGACCTTAAAATCGGACATTACTATCGCACGAACACAATATATAATACACAAAAGCACACGTAATGTGTGACCTTTTGAGTTGGTTTGTATGTATAGCTTGGAGGTGGCTACATAAGATCTAGAAAGTCCTGTTTGAAACAAACATAGTCTCTAACAGTGCCGGGTACGATGCTGTTCAGATTCTCAAGTTTCTCTTCAATCCTGCAGAGGCCGAGGGCAGAGCGAAGTGCCAATCTGCTCTGATGCTTCAGGGACCTAGGGTCATCTGCACACATCAATGATGTCCTCACAGAAACACCAAAAGAGTACGACTTAAAATCCACTATCATAATACACCTTAAAGAAAAGTAGAGACAGTAAGGATAGTAGACTGACTTAGAGAACACTAAAAGCGGTATATANATTTTTAAAAGGCTGTAGTTTGAATACTACTGGTATTCACAAGGTGTACATAAGGTGGGTAACAACGTATTCTGGATACAAAATAAAACTTTAGATCTTGCTCTTTCCAATGAGACCTGTCCCAGCCTCCTATGCTATATTCAAATTACAGCCTTTTAAAAATGTATACATTTTTTGGGACACCCTATAAGAATAAATTTTAAATTTATTAGGGACGATACCTCCTACTACGAATACCACAGTGTTGTCTAATGCTAGAATGTAGAGAGATCTAAAGACATGGTCTGTTTGTTATTCTCATGCGAGCTATGAAGCCCGAACGTAATGCTGTCACATCCTCACGTACTGCTTCGCGCACAACTACAACTAGTCAGTAATTATGGGTAAACCAACCATACTGAAACACTTGAATTTTTAGATACGAGTGCATTTATTTCCGACCTCGGTACTCCTGAATTCTCGTATATCTCCAAGCGAACAAACACCTGACCTCAACGACATCCAGAGCACAGATCCAAAACTTGTCCATCAGCATCGTTTGCCGCTTATTAGTCTTCTCCGTTATTTAAACTCAATTCCAGAGTGCGAACGTTGTTAGTGCTCCCAGTGAAGACTGTTGTGCTTTAATTACAGCACAAAATTTATAGTAAATGAGCCTACGCTCGAGACGCCCACGTAACTATGCCAGCATTTCTTTAATATAAACTTTCCACAGAATTTGCTTCTTAAAGAATACCTTACTAAATTACCAAGCGTTACATATACGCGACAGCAAAATATCTAGTTAATTGTGAACCGTGATTAGAGTTATCAGAACTATTTGCTACACATATTAAATAAATAAAATATCAACGTAAACATAATGGACATGCGTTCAAGTGTGGTGGTATACATTTCACACCTCTGAAAACGCCATTTTTAATGCATGGTGGGACAGAAAGCATGCCCCTCTTTAAAATTGAGTTCCTACGCTACTCAGCAGCTTAAAATTTGTACCATCATAAATGTAAGGGAATATCATTATGAATCTAAAAATTTTTGAACATGTTACACATTTCTTTCCATCAAAAGTATGAGCCTGAAAGAGTTGAAAGTCAACCTTTTTTAGCTGTCAGTGTTTACTAAGTTTACTAATCAGTACGTATTTGCGCAGTACCGTACTTATGCCAGAAAATTATGCAGTTACCGCTAAGTGATCACCTACGTAGACTGCAGAAATGAATTCTCGAGAGTAAGACTGGTGATAACATTATCGCTATGCAGAAGCTTGAGCTTATTAAGCTCAAAAGTATGAAACAAGTGCAGTTTCGAGATTCTTTGTGTATGTTAACTCTGTTGTTTTGTCACCTCGTATACCTTCTCTTTACCACGTCCTGGCTCCCAAGACCAAGACTGTCCACATTTACCTTCCCTACCTACATGAGCCAACAAGCAACACTCACTTCGCTGATCACATCTCTGCTCTCTCCTGTCTGAGGCAGGCGTGGCCAGGCACGGCGACGACGCACTGCAGCACGGATCAAACAGGCATAATACTTGCACCATTTCTGGTCTCAGAGCACAGTCATCACTTGCAGTCTTGAGACTGAAACACAAGTTCACATTATTACTCTTTCAAAAGCGTAGAAAAGTACTAATAAAATCAGGAGTATTTACAAAAAGACAGCCTCCAAAGTTTATAACCAGAATAATGATCACGAAAGTAAGAGATCATAATTTTATAGTAACAAATTGAAGCAGTCATTCTGTAACCCTGCTGATGGATTTCTGCATGCATGGCATTTAATCGGATTTAATTATTCCAAGAACTTTCCTCGATTACAAACCTAAAACAGCAATTTCCTCGTATTTCTTTCCATAGTAAAAGAGGAACTGTTTTTGAGGAAAATTATATTTATGAGAGAAGAGGTTTGTCAGCTTCCTTACTCCAGAGGTATTATTCCATAGAGTACCAACCTGGACGCATGACGATCTAGCTTTTCATGTGGACATGAGTGGACATTGCACCGTCGGCGGTACTCTCTCTTAACCGCAACTTCACTAGGAAACTAGAGTATAGAAAATGGACATTCAAGCTCTGACCAATTTAGCAGATGATGTTAATAATGAATATAATTTACTTTCTTCCATAAAACGAGCGGTTGCTCCTACATTACTACACATCTTTAAACATAGTACTTTCTTGACCAGGCCCCAGACCAACAGCCGACAAATAAAGGCAAGAACTTTATCATGGCGAGGCCGAACTCGATTTAAGAGTCCTTCAAAAGCCGTATCTGATGAGAAATGGCAACTTTAATTAATCCTTTGAGGAGTGCAACTTGCTTCTCACTAACTCGTGTACAACTTGAGAAAATCACTGCATTCTCTCCATCCTGTATCAAGTTCACTGTCCGCCTCATCAACTGATGTAACATCCCCTACACGTCTCACCGACTAGTGCAACATCCCCTACACGTTTCACCGACTAGTGCAACATCCCCTACATGTCTCACTGACTAGTGCAACATCTCCTATACGTCTCACCGACTAGTGCAACATCCCCTACACGTCTCACTGACTAGTGCAACATCCCCTACACGTCTCACTGACTAGTGCAACATCCCCTACATGTCTCACCGACTAGTGATGTCGTGGATGTTGAACCCCAAGTAGAGGAGCGCGAGAACACATGAAGAATGGTTCACAACTGGATCTTTGCATAACACAAGCTGCATGCAGGTGTCTATAATGAACGGTTCCCTGCAACAGATTGCCAAAAATAAATAGAACATATGAGCATACAAATAATTTAAACCCATGTGAAAATTATTGATGAAGCTTCATCTATCAGCATTTTGGGTACACTGACGTTTTTCTGAGATTGGCATCACTAACGCAGACAAATGAGCTCATCAGAAAATATTGAACTAAGTTCTTGACATTTCAAATTACCTCAAATATAGTAGACATTTTAAATTTGTCAGAGATACACTAAAATAAGATACTGCTCTTGTAAGCAAACATGAATTTAATGTTAAACATAAAGACATGAATACAAAAGTCTGCGTGTAGATTCGGCTTGCGTTATCATTTACATCAAATGCGTCCCTCACCTCGACTTAGAAACTCAATCTGCTCTCCGCATGCAAATATCTACCCTGCTTCAAGTAAGTTACTCTCTACATTCTCATACTAATACGCTGTAAATGGCACATCACTCTTATTATTCCTACACTTGCTAATAAATAATCGCTCTGTACACACATCATTATTTCTCTCACTATGGATTTTAGCAGTGACGACTAAGGACATCCAAGACGAATACAAATCAGTACTCATACACGAGCATAACAGTGATATGAAGAAATAACCTTGGTTTATAACACAATTATTAAAAAAAATAAGCAGTACAAACTTAAACAAAACAAAAAGATCACTCAAGAACCTGAACCAACAGGTGCCAGTAGCACAGCAGTCATGGGAGAGGTGAGCCAGCAGGCGGATGTCTGACGCACGGAGTAGATGATCAGTACAACCAGGCACCCAGTGTTTAATGCAGGTTGCTAGAGTATGCATTGATGGATTGAACCCTGCACAAAGAAACACATCAACACACGCACTCGGTAATCAACCAAAACTAATGAATGTTAAATCAAAGGTGTCACAGATTCAAGATCTCGAAGTTCAACAGCACCAGCGAGCTTGAGGAAGTGAGGTTATTGAGAATGTTATCCAACTGGACTTGAGACACAAAACTGGACTTGAAACACATGTTACTTCTAGCAGCAAGATTATAAGTTTAGCGAGGCATGCACAGACTCTCTCAAACCTACTCCGCGCTACAAGTATTTGTTTTCCCCCAATAATATCCTAATGGGATAATATTTCTTAAACATTGTCTCTCCGCCAGTCATTCTTAGATTCAGAAACACAGCTCTAGACGCATGCATCGTTAATACAACAAATTTAATTCAAATTTCTTCTGAGTCTTAAAATTAGATGACGTTAGAAGATAATTGAAGGGTGGACAGCACTAGTGGACTACTTGCATTTTTTCCCACGGGAAAAAATGCAAGTAGTCCACTAGTGCTGTCCACCCTTCATATAGTAAACTACTGGATCGTAATCGCCTCTGTCTGCGCTGTGTTAGCGACAGCACGGGAGTGGACTACTTGCATTTTTCCCGTGGAAAATATATTATATTTACCATGGGAAAAAATGCAAGTAGTCCACTAGTGCTGTCCACCCTTCAATTTGTATTATGTCGAGGTCACGAAGTACATCATTAAATAAAATTAAATTGACATCAAGATTTACGTCGCTGTCACCAAAAAACTCTAGAAATGTACACACCGGCCTGCTGTAGCACAGACAGGTTTGATTTGAAGGAGTCCAGAGAAGAGGCTATGTAAGCAGTAACGCTGAGTATGTCGTAACTCGAGGCTTCTTCTCTTGATCTAAAAACAAAAGAAAATAATGAGACACACCGGGTTGTCATAATAAGTACAGGAATTATCCACTATTAATTTTCTAACGTTTAATAAATATAAGTCAAAGATTAATAAATCGAAAATTCCTTAATGATTAATGAAATAGGAGAATAAAGAAGACTGCAAAGTACTTACTCAAATCATCACATGTACATACAACTAGCAAATTATAGAAGTAGTTAGCATTTGGTTATGATGATCACAGAAGTCACCATAGAAAATTCAAGAGTATAAGTGGAAGATTTAAATAGCTCATTTGGCTTACACATTTGTTGAAGACAAATGATTGCACATTAATTACTAGTTAGCGCATATTTACGTCTACAAAAACATGGAACTCGTCGAAAGTTCGCTCCTTAGCAGCCAATTTCACTCATGAACTTTATGAACCATGCACTGAATAAACAATAATAATTTAACACTGTCGTAAAGTACGTGTACAAAATCTTAAAATTGTCAAGAAACTAGCCCTGATCCTAATTATCGACTTATTAGTACCTTTCCTTTGCATCTTTATGTTATTAGTACCTCGCCAATTCCAGTACTTTTCAGTAATTCGGTCGGCTTCAACTTTATTTATAGCATGTTAGAGTATCACCAGCTTGGTCGACTGGTATCACCAGCTTGGTCGACTGGTGAGCGAGTCTGCTTGCGAGCGGAAAGACCCGGGTTCGAATTCCGCTGCCGACATGGTTGACGCGGCTAGAAATACGGCATGGGACTTGGGTAAACAACCGAATAATTATCGAAGTAATTATCCGACCCAAGAATGGGCCAGAAGGTTCGTTCCTATAGCCTCATTCTATTCTATTCTATTCTAGAATTCATATTGGTATCTGTGGACGCCATAAATGAGTCAATGTATATCGCAACGTAACATTAAACTTCGAACACAATCACTAAGTGCAGGAAATCTTACTGTAGGAGTAAGTGATGGTTGTATGAAATATGAAACGCCGTCAACTGACGTCTTCGCTTCTCTCAAATAAAAGAGGAATTCAGCTTGTCTTCTAAGGTACGAAAGCCAGAATTTTCTTAAAATAACTTACTGCCATTTCTCCCCCACACTTCAACCGTAGACCCCCTCCATACATATCCACATGCACGGAATTTTGGTACGCGAGCAGGGACACCTACTTTTATTCCAATGCCGCTCTGCTAAATTTTTCCTTCTTGACTATTAAGGTTTCAGCTCAGAATAAATACATTATACTTCAATTCCACGCGGGTATTAGACTACAGACAAGCCTTGCAACTCACACACAATAGTTGCAGCGACTTCGCTCCTCCAGCAGATGTTGCGAGAAATCAAGTACATCCACAAAGTTCATCCTCCACTCAGCCACGGACAGGTCACAGCGCTCCGCTTCTTCCAAGAGAATCTTCAACGAGTCCACACTAGAACACGAAAAACATACATGACACAAAATAACCATAAGCACGTATAAGAGCATACATGTATTCTGATCAATTTTTGATTCCATTTTAAAAAGAACCACGGCTAATACTCAGCTTTGAATTATTTCACTAATAAATCTAGATGTAAATCAAAAGCAGAAATCTTAGCACTCTACAAGAAATCAGACACCGTTAATGTTGTTTGTTTATAGCAAGCCACGAGTCGACGATCACGCATTGCTTTGTTTTGTTTCGAACATAAAATTAACTATCTAAATAACCAATCCCATATCTACTGCAGGCATAGAAATGGTTTCCCTTAATTATTTTCATATCTGGTTGTATTGGCCGATGTTCACTGATTGGCTAATTCCTTTCTTTATTCCCTAGCGCATAGCTTCGTTCCAGACTTCTCACGCTCACCTCGCGCGTACGCGCCATGGCAACCTGCGATATGCCTAAGGTCGTTCGTAGGTGCTTACTATTAGGTTGTTACAAAAATAATGGCCGATTTCAGAAGCATGCATTTAATCCTTGGTAAATGAACAATAGAGATGTTAAACTTAGTCAAAATATGAACCCTGAGCAGCTATGCATCTCTGCCATCGGACTACGAGATTATTTATCCCTTGTTAATAAAAAGTTAATGGCTGTGATGCAACAAAATCTTTGAAAGTTGTTTCCACCTCTTGTTTAGACCTAAAAGTTTTACCATCCAAAAATGTGCTTAAGTGCTTGAATAAATGATAATCAGTAGGTGAAAGATCTGGAGAGTATGGAGGATGTGGTAAAGTCTCGTATCCCAGTTCCGTGAATTTCTGGACGGTCATTCTTGCAACATGTGGTCGTGCGTTATTGTGGAGCAGAATTGGACCACGTCGATTCACTAATGCCGGTCTCTTTTCGCTCAATCGAGCATGCATAACAGCGAGATCATTGCAGTATCTCTCTGCATTAATGGTCTCATTGACTCCCAAAAAAACTGTAGTGAATAACACCTACTGCAGACCACCAGACAGTCACCATAATCTTTTTCTGGTGCAACATTGGCTTTGGGAAGTGTTTGGGGGGCTCATCACGATCGAGCCATTAACCTGATCGTTTACGGTTATCATAAAGGACCCACTTTTCGTCACAAGTGACAATTCGGTCAAGAAAGGGATCGTTGGTGTTGCGCAGAGAGAGCATCGAGCACACTTTAAAACGCCTAAGCTTTTTATTCTCATTGAGCTCATGAGGAACCCATTTATCGAGCTTTTTCACCTTTCCAATAATCTTCAAATGGCGCGAGATTTTTGCAATGCTGACACCAAGTGTCTGAGACATTTCTCTAACACTTTGACGTGGATTTTGCTCAACAACCGCATGCAATTGCTCGGTCTCGAGACTACCCAAACGTCGTCTACCCTCTTCATCTTTAAGGCTCTCATCACCACTTCGGAATTTCTCGAACCACCTTCGTACTGTCCGATCCCTTGTGGACTCTTCTCCCCATGCTAGGTTGATATAGGCAGAAGCTTCGGAGGCGTTGTGCCCAAGTTTTAACTCGTGCAACATAAGTAGGCGAAGGTCATGTTTTGTCATGTTCATCATGGAGGGATTCTACCCTTCAAAATTATGTTCTGTCTGAAAAGAAGTTACAAAATATTAATGAGCACACATTAATTGTTATGCATGCCAAGGTTCATCGAAAATAAACTAAAAAAGTTGTGTTAAAATTACTTTTCAAACCCCAGACCTTCGAGCGGCCATTATTTTTGTAACAACCTAATACTTTCAACTGGTACCATCATCAGCAGGCCTCAACAAGCCATTTGAAACCATACACAAGAACATATATAAAGAGATTCACGCAGCTGACTAAGCTATCATGACCGTAGTAAGGATAATACTTGTTAGTTAGAAGAAAACTATTTCGTGATGCACGCACACACCTGCGACACGACCACAGTAGAGGCATCATAGTGATATCTGAATCGCATTCTTCAAAGACGTTGTTCTTCAAACATGTGAAGTACGCCGCCAAAAATCTGCAACAAAAATTTCACTAGTGAATTTCTCGATCTGAATGTTTAAAAAATAGCACATGCAAGTATGAAACATGAGTATGACATTAAAAATTTGACAATAGACATTTCTACATCAAAAAGAAAAAATTTGTAGAGCAATTTCAACTAATCATAGACGGTTGCCAAAACACTAATTTTCATTAAAACCACAACATTCTGAATAACTTTTGTCCGTAGCAATACTTCATAGCAATACCTCCCTCAACGTCGTCGGGAACAGACACGCAAAAAAGGTGTACAAGTCACACAGAATATGGGAGACAATAAGCAATAAGCTTACCAAACGTACAAATCAGATCACGTTTACGTGAGCGAGTCTTCCAGACTACCATGGAATACAAGTGAACAGAAATTTTAAATGTGCACAAATTCTGAGCAGAATCTGTGATAACAAGCAGCGCTTGAAGCATCCAGTGCACAAAGAAACGCTCGCACGTCTTTCTTCGCATACCAAAGCGTCCGTCAGCAAGCCGTGCTACAGCGGTACTGTCCAGTTTCCACCCCCGTTGTCTCCCCCAACCCTGATCTCTAAGCATGCCTTTCACAGCTCAAGTCCAAGACTGGACTATAACTTAGCAGTTCAACAGTTGAAATGGAAACTAATAGGCTTCATTAGAGTCAAGACTAGTCCTTAGTAGAGGAGGACAAAATAAACAATAACAAATTGCATGGACTGATAATTGTGCGGGAAAAATAGAGTGATACATTTAGCATGTTCGGATTATATACTTATCTTTACTCAATGTCTTACAGGTTCAGAACCATCAAGCTATACTGTGAAAATCTTCTGCGTTAAGCTCTCTTCTTGTTGCGATGCACTATCTGATTACTGAAAACAATGCATGTGTTCCAGCACTTTTCATCTCAATCGTACAATCGTATGATGATCAATCGAATGATCCAATATTGTAACAAGTGAAATAAAAAATGAAGAACATTATACAACATGAGAACTATACAAATACTCTCCAAATATTTCATTGAAATGACAGTATCTTTCATGAAAGGTGGAACAGAGTTTAATTGAAAATATGTTCATTGGTTGAAATATGAAAGAAGTTAAAACAATGAAATTTGTGAGACAAAACGGCGAGGTAATACCTCAAGACAACTTAGTAAAGGAGTCCGCATGTCTCCTAAACCAGAAGAAAACTGGCACATAAATTTTGTACAAGACCACTGCAGCAGTCCACACTTGCATGAAAATAGCGCCCTACTGCGCTTGAGTACGGCACCTTCTCAGGTCCAGAGGGCTGAGCCTGACGAGGGCATAGAACATGTTGCGTAGGAACTGCACCACGCTCCTGCGGGCGGTGGTAGGGTCCGGGCAGGGCTGGATAACAGGGAGCAAGTCGATCACAATGTCAACGTAGGGCTCCTGAGAGGCCTTAAGTAGCAGGTCCACGTCTAAGTCCTCCCTGGAAGAAAGCACACAAAATATTCCATACAGACACTACAGTTCTATTAGCAACAGAATTTGCTAACATTTTAGACCGTATTAAAATTATAATATACAAATAAAATACTGTTATTAACGTATATGAGTAGATTTCGAATGACGGAATACGCTTGCAGCCACCCACGGTAGAGTTGTGCCATTTCACGAGAGGAGAACTAAGTGAACATACAAACGAAATTATGGTCCAACAGTACGAATTCCCGCTGTACGGTTAGTGGTAACTGTTTCATAGTCTTGCTTAGAGATTTGTTATGTCACATAAACACGCACAATCTTAATTCGTCAGCATTATACACTTGACTAGGGGTGTTCAGACCACGCCCACTGGATAACTCACGTACAATAAGGCAGGATCAACGTATACAGCCCCATCATTTTTGTTTTGGGTATCGGCGGCAGCATGTTTCCCATCAGCTGGTGCAGCAGACGAGGTTCCCGTCCTCCTCTATCTAGTATAAGACGCATGATGTCCGGATTATCCTGTCAAAAAATTACGTAATTCTAAGAAATAACTATTCAAATGTCAGAATTAGTAACAATGAGAGGGTAATTGAGCAGAATAGAAGAAAATCTGAAAATAATGAACCATAATCTCATAAATATACACAATTATCACCAAAATATAACTCAAAGAAGCACGTTATCATCATAAATTATAACCAAACGACCCTTTAATAGATAATCTCATCTAAAAAATTATGTATGAAGCTCCATGTATCGACATTTCGCGTATAATATTTTGTTCAAACTTGACGAAGTAGGGATATGGGCACCTTCCTTGAAAGATACTACAAAACCCATGCATGCTCCACTCTCCATTATAAAGCACAAAATAGCCATGTGCGGTGACGGCAAAAAATCTGCATTGGGCCTACCAGCAGCATCGTGATACTATCACCAAACCTACATTGGATCTACCAGCAGCAACATAAGTGCTACTGTAGTGAATCGCATGGCTCCACTACAAACGAGTACCGCAATGAGGCTAGCTTTCATCGACCAATGAGCAAACAGGACAAAAGTGAATCCAGAGACGAGGCTAGGCCCCGTTACCACCAGAAGCACGACATTAATCAATGAGCAGTCACGCTCAGGCACCAGAGCCCAGCCAACCACCCTATATAACGAGGCTGCAACGCTCTGCGTCACGGACTCTCTACCAAGCGTTTCCAAAGTCAATACCTCCACAAGAACTCTCATCACCTGAAGAAAGCACACAGCCAACAGCAGAGCAAAGAAAGCAGAAACCCGCCATCCTGTCTGCGAACAGGATGGGGCTCAAACAACCTACGTACTGGCGTAATGACATTTTGACGGGACGTACCCCGGGACGTACCCCGGGACGTATAGAGTTGGAGCGCGTGCACTTCTTGATACCCCTACGTAACAAGAAGTGCACGCGCTCCAACTCTCCACGCGCTCCAACTCGCCGCGCGCTCCAACTCGCCGCGCGCTCCAACTCTATACGTCCCGGGGTACGTCCCGTCAAAATGTCAGTACGCCAGTATTCGACGTCAAGACGTGTGCAATGAAGAACCAAGAACTAATATATTCAAATGCCTAAATACAAACTATGAAACTCAAACTGCCTGTAATTGCCTTTTTTCCTATTGGGTTCCTCGACGGTCCCTTACTCCCTCACGCGCTCACATCCAGTAAGATAAAGAAATTCAATGTCCGTTTGGAGATAGATGTCTGAGGGTTGGGACTGAAGAGTGATAATAACGAAATCACTACACTACTATCACCAAACCTCCATTCGATCTACCAGCAGCAACATAAGAGCTACTATCACCAAACCTACTATGGATCTACCAGCAGCAACATAAGAGCTACTATCACCAAACCTACTATGGATCTACCAGCAGCAACATAAGAGCTACTATCACCAAACCTACTATGGATCTACCAGCAGCAACATAAGAGCTACTATCACCAAACCTACTATGGATCTACCAGCAGCAACACAAGAGCTACTATCACCAAACCTACAATGGATCTACCAGCAGCAACATTAGTGCTACTTTCACCAAATCGACGTCTCGAAAATTTCGCTCACAAAGAAAAAGGAATACAATTCAAAACAGCATAGGCGCATTTTCAAGGTGGGAGCTTATTCCCTCACTCAATTGACTAATAGACTAAATAGTATGTGAAGATACTCGCCCCCAAGTGCAGCTATATATTGTAATGAACAGCACTGGGATTGTAATCATATAATATATCTAAGAGGCAAGACTGATTAGAAAAATTCCTGAAAAAAATACAAAATTTCAGCACTCAAATTGCGCATTTTCAATTTGTCTATACTGGGAAATATATTCAGTAAACTAACATTTTAGAGAATTAGTCGTTCCTATGCAATACTTTCTTAATTTATAATTCGTTGGCTAGCACATATTCTTAGCTACAACATGGCTTGGTCGACAAGAGGGTAATATGAAAATAAGAGTGAGCAGTGGTAACATTTAACCCAACTTCAATGGGTAAGCATAATAATTTAGTGACAAGTTAACGTATCTCAATTAAATAAGCTGAATGGCAGTGCTCTAAGGAAAAATCCTATGAGGTAGCTACATGAAAATAAAATAAAAAATAGAAAGTCATGCTAATGCACACAAAAGAAATGAATTGAAAGAAAACTTCTGCTCAAGCAGACATCTCAGTCAGACTGCTCTGAAGTAACTAGGTGACAAAACCAGTGTACCAAAAACCATGCCCTAACCATCCCTTAAAAATATGAAATTAAAATATAAAGCCACTAATACCCAATACTTTCCGGGCAACACAGCAATTAAGTGTAAAAGTCACCAAGTTACATGATCCAGGGACAAGATAACCAATCGACACTTAATATCAAGAAGATAAAGACATTAAAAACTGCACAACCAGGTGTCCGCGACCACTTACCAAGGCAAAGTATATGGGAGCCCACCCACTGTGCTCAAAGTCCACCAACCAAGGGGAAGCTCCTGCCTTCAGCAACATTTCAGCAGCCTGCCACCACTTCTGCTCCAGCACTGTAACCACACAATTTCCGTACATCAGATTATTACACTAATAATGACGAGCAGCATTCCCTATTACGTACCATGAAAGGTGGCCATAAGTCAGCGAGTTTTGAGCAACAGTGACGGTGACTAAGTAGAGCTCATAAAGTCAGCCAAACTTCAAATGTATAGAAATAGGCACTAAATTTCGAAATTTAGTCATAAAATTCATCACCGTACTCACACAACTGGACCATTATTACAGGGGCAGATGATTCAGCAGGAAAGATTTACTGAAACTCTTCCTTGCAACGATGTATCCTTATACCTTTGCCCCTCTCCACACTTTCTTAGATCCTACATTGACACGTCGTTTTTCATCTATTATTGACTCGATAAGTAAGTGGTTTCTCACATATGCTTGATGGACTTCAACTCCAAGTATCAATACCAGCTACAGTAAACTATACGGAAGTTTAACTTCAATATTTCAATATTAGAGCAAGCAATTCTAACAAAGTAGGTAGGGAACTTACAGGAGTAGGTAATTTACTGGATTAAACGATTTAATGGAGCAGGCAATTAATTGGAGTCGGTAATTCTAATTGGAGTAGAATATACACACCAAAAAATATTTCCCAAAGTTCACTAGTTATTTTAGAAAAAAATTATCCAAAACAAACCGAGCCCCACCCCTTTTTGCTGAAGCTATCAGTTCTTAAAACTCATTTAAATACCAATTTGAGGAGCAAACAACAGTGAATATTCAATAAGAAAAATGATAAATTACAATTGTATGAAATAAGCACAAAAACAACAGACCATAACGAGGCAGAAGTAAAACATGATATTGGCTTACAACAAAATGAGGATTATTTCTAGTAGACTATAGCATACGCATTGATGATGTACTGCCAACAATGGAAAATCAATAGCAACAACTTGAAACATGATCTAGCAGATATCAAATATTCCCCTCAAAAATTTTTTCTTAAATAGACAAACAAGTTAAAAAACTGAAGCATGACAACACAAACTATATGCAAATGTTTCAATATCTACGAGGACAACATAAGAATAGCATTAACATTATGATATGTCTCATGATTAAGCTTACTACGAGGCGCGTTATAAGAGAAAGTACCGATTTGAAATTCCTTCGCCCCAGCGCCGCTGCCTGCATTCGGCGCATACGTGTTGTGCACTGCACTCTATTGGTAAGCCACAAACGTCAGTACAGAATCATTAGGCGTGTGTGCATTTGTTTGTGGGCATATGAAATGCCTTATCCGATTGAGAATCCCGCCTACTGTGAAATACGCGCTGTGATTCGTTTTCTTAGGGCTAAAGGTGAGAAAGCAGCTGAAATTCATCGTCAGATCAGTGAAGCGTATGGAGAATATATTATGCGAGATAGAATGATACGGAAATGGGCGAGTGCTTTTAAAGATGACTAGCAATGTACATGACGAGGAACGAAGTCAGTAATGACCTTCAGTCATTACTGACAATTTGGAGCAGAAAGTTGATGAAAAAGAGAGTGAACAGCCGCTTTACGATTTCAACGTCACATGAGGAGTTTCCTCAAGTATCAAGAAGTGTACTTTATGAAATTGTTACAGACGTTTAAATTATCGAAAGTTATACTAACGCTGCGTACCGAAAATGCCGACTGGCGGCAGATTTCTGCAAGGATGGTATTCAGCGATACGAAAAGTGCCTAAATATGGGTGAAAATCAAGTACAAAAGCAGATTAAAATACAGTTTTTAATGCAAAATTAAATTGCTCAGAACAATCTACTTATCATATTTTATTGCAAAACGGTACTTACTTTAAAAACACGCCTAGTACATTGGCAAGAAACAAGTGCGTATAATCTCTCTCCTTCACTTTTGAATCCTTGAAATGTATTCATAAAAACCTGAAAGTTCCTAAAAATGACACATTACTCTGGAAATCCAATCTGCAGCCAAGAGTACTAATCAAAACTTTAACCAAATTACTGAATTAAACAACTTTTAAACTTCAAAAAATTCAAACTAACAAAAGCTGTAAACCTGACAGCAGAAGTATCTGAAAAGAATAAAAAATGTATGAAGAAAAGACTGTTATATAATTAAATGATCTTTCATGAAAATATGCGGGCTCAGAGTTTTTGAATCCTACAAAATCAAAATAGATTGAGAAAAATTAGAATTGAAAACCAGGACAATGAATTCATCAAGTGGACCACAAATTCCAATGGTGGGTAGAGAGCTCTTAGACCACAGAGCACCAGGGATTTAGAAAGAGAATAAGCATACAGCCACAGGGCATGGCTTGCTTAAATTACAGAGTATGATCGAACAGATACTCTGGTTTAAAGTGCTCGAAGAATTCCACGAAAATATATTGCTAAGAAGTACTATGACTGCAAGAAGAATCAGGTAACTCACCACACAGTAAGGGTAGTGAGAACGGATCCCGCTCAGGTAGATTCGGGTTAGCTTTTGCAGCCAGCAGTTTTGCTAACATCTCCTCCTGTACAACAGATGAAAACTCAGCACAGTTAGCTAACTCCCTCAACTTAGGGCTTTGCTCACACTTGCCAACACCATTTGTACTTTTACTATTGTGGCAGCGCATCGTGAGTACCGAGTTATCATCAGATGTGTTAACCTTAATGTAATTCAGAGCACAACTGCCGAAAAAACGTATCATAATATCAAATATTGTTACTTCTGAGTTGTTAAATTTGACTTGGGTAATTGTTTCGCAGGCACACAACTGAGTCAGGTATGAAAAATATTTTACAGTACATATACCTACACAAGACCATCAATCTCTCAATGCTGATTTTGCCAGTATTGTTTCATAGATTATTTGAATGTCCAGCTTAATTAAAAAGCATCAAGTACCTATGTAGTGTGCTCTGAATGTTCTGTAGAACACATGGAAGTCCTCCACAGTGCAAGCGAGACACACTGGCTTGGACAAAATATTCTTTTAATTTACAGATTATTTTCCCTCACTGATAGGACCAAGTCATATGAACAGGGAGGACGTTAGTACAAATAGTGATAAATAGTCACAACATTAGAACAAAGCTTGAGAAAAAATGATACCAGAAAATTAAGGAGTGTGAAAAATAAAATTGATAAAAAATGTGTAATATGCTAGAAATTCTAGCACACAACCTTATCTGGAGAGCAGTCATTCTGTTGGCAGAGAAGCAGCAAGGAAGTCGTCCGGTCGTGGCTCTCTGTGTTGATGCAGCGCTCATCTACAGAACAAAATACGTAAGAAAAATCTACCACATTTTTAGTGTATTTTTAGCCTCATTGCATTGCTGCACAATCGAAATACATACCCCAACAAAAATATTAACTTATAAAGGTCTTAATTCAGGAATGTAAGTTCTGAGCTAACAATGTGGATATCAGATTTTATTAGAACAATAGTGTCTAGCACCACAGAATTTTTACAACAGAAATAATTTTAAAAGGATCACAATTGACAGACATATTTTATTGCTCTAAGACAAACTTGTGGCAACAATTAAACAGGAAAGTGGCTCAGAATGACACACTCCCCCTTTTTATCATCAATAAAACCAAACCCTTGAAATGTATTTGTACATTGTTATAATTAAAAAGTATAACACAGGATCTGGTAAAAACAGTACAATACTCATAAAGCATGATAGGCTTTGAAGTGCCATCTAAGCAATATTTCATCTGAAAACCATACTTAACACATCACCTATGGTTGTTCAAATAATGTTTTAAAAACTATGCCTAGTTGTACACATGTGTACCAACATGTAATCAGAGTGTTATGATAAATGAGAAAATGATGAACTTGTAAAAAAATTTACTTACCTAAAGGGTTTAGAGTTTATTACTCTTAATTTAAAAAAAAAAGATGCAAGAGTGTATGTCAAGAAAATATATTGCTTAATAACTCTAAGATGTATAACTTCATCAAAGATAGCACAAAATAGTTGGTAGTAAAAGACACTTCACACTTGTACTTTGTCAGTTGAGAAAGACTTTGATGGGGATCATGACAAACTAACAATATATCATGAGATAATGAGTATATTATCATTTTGATGCATCATTAATTTCTGCAGAAAGTACTCAAAAAGTTAAATTCATATGCACTGTGAATGAATACTTAAGGGTAGGCATATAGTGATACTCCTGATACATCTTTGAGCTGTAGGTTTTACAGGGCAAATAAGCTACACATAATAATATGGCACAATTGTTTAGGGAGGATTCACACTAATTAATACTTCAAAATTAAACATCATGCATTGCCTTCATGAATTCAAAAATTTTGAAGACCTACTTCTTTGCAACCTAAATATATGTACTGGTTGTATAATATGGTTTAAAAAATATTTTACACATATTGCAATGCTACCAGACTACTTGATGGTAAGATATAAAGTCAATTATGAACATAAACTCTCAATACCAAAATTTTTAGTATTACATACATTTAACATCATGTAAACATTCTTTTATACAGCTAAATATGACAACATTTGAAAGAATGAAAATAATATAATGAAAACTCTCAGAAAAATCTAACAGACAATAACATAAACTAAAGATATGTTGAAAATTTTCAATAATGCAGCACCTGCATATTGAAGGAGCTGTTGGAGAATAGAAGAGTTGGTCTGAAGAACAGCATGATGAATTGCAGTGTAGCCCTGCCGGTCAGTAGTGTACAGACTCTGTGTGATGTCTTCTCCCAACTCTTTTAGTCCAGAGATCACTTTCTGTAAATCATGTATATCAATTTAACAAACTTTACTTAACTCTGACAAATTTATCAAAATAGCTAGACATAGAAAATGTCTACATCTTCTACCAATAATATCAAAACTAACAAAGGAACACAATAATCTACTTCATTAAATAATTTATATTAATATCAGAATGTAGCATTAAATAATAACACAGTAATGTGGCATAAAATTTACCATGCTCACAAAAAAATATATAAAAAGAGAGATGTACTTGGAAAATATATCAAGCAAAATTATTAATTATTGCAATTATCCATACGACACTAAATATAGTTTGCAAATTCAACAATTCATATTAGCATAACAGAACTATTTATCATTATTAGCATAGTTGAAAAATTATATCCCATAAATATTCAGTACTTATGTTAGAAATGGCTTTAGCTGAGCATAATTTTTACTTCATTGAAGGTAGATAAATTTTTTCTAGTACTCCACTAACTTAGAAGGAATGATGCCCCACAATAGAATACCTTGCTGTCCAAAACTGTACTACAGCATGATGTTCTTTATTGTACATACATAGCAAAATATTCATGATGAACAATGTATAAATAAAAATAATTAAGCTGGTTAATAAGGATCAATCCTTTATTATATCTGAACAGGTCAACCATTAGTAAAATTGTACAGTGAAATCCCTGGCACAATTATAACAAAATCATTTGAATATCTCCACCACTCATGTGTCTAAAATGTATCATTTTATACAACTTCTATAAAAATGTCTAAATACTTATAAGAATGAAAATATACAAGAGAAAATAGAAGAAAGAGAAATCACCTCCACATTTTTGGGATCGCCAGACTTCACAGCTTTTGTGATGATGGTGCAGTCTCTCCTATCAAAATTATCAAAGTCTAGAGACATGATGGCTAGTTAGAGCTGTCTAAAACAAATTTTATTATTTTTCTTAATTATTTATACTTAAATACGAACATATTTCAGAAGCAAAACAAAAATTGCGCGTGAAATATTGGCACTAGAGGAAGCTAAAATGATCTGCTCATCACCAGGTCGGTATATCTGTGGTACAGTTAGACTTGAAGGTCAGCTTTGGCTGAAGCCTTTGCCACAGCCTTTAAATTAGTACATTACGTTTATAGACAGCCTGCATAGACTATGCTGTTTTTTAACATATCCGTATATTTTACACGGCATATTCTTAGCATAATTCTACTATACAACGTTACGCAAGTTACTATTATAACGTTGCCATTAAACTACAACAAAACTTTGTTTCTACTATTCTACTTTCTACTATTAAACTACGAAAACATTTAATTCGTACCCACTAAAAATTACACTATTGTTTAAAACAGTCAAAGATGGCAATTTACTAAATTGTAAGGTACAGCTTACTACATGGTTTTACCACAGAATTGCATCCAGGATCTTGCATTTACTTCGTTTCAGAACTTCGTGTATAGAACGTGTTTCGGTATACGCAATTTTTACCAAGTGTCGAGGATTTCAGTTTTCTATTATTTTTTCCAGTAGTTCAACCTTAAACTAGACTTAGACTTGATTTGAGGGCCAGCATTTGGCTGGGGCCTTTTTAATTTCGACATTGTTATTATATTAGTACAGTAGAATATCTATAACGTAAAAATAAAACAATGAGGTAATTGAAAACCTAATGTTGTACCATAATTTATTCATCATATTCGATATAAGCTATATTTCTCGTTTTTTCTGATAGGAGCTCACTACTAACGAGAAAATTCCAACGCACTCTAACTGAATGAAAATCCTTCCAACTTCATGAATTAATCGGAAACACAGATATACAATCATAGAATTTGTGGTTCCGCGATTTTGAAATTTATTTTGTTATACGTTTCATCAGGGTGAATGGAAAGAAATTTCGATATGTTAGCAATTAAACATTAAAACTAGGATTTAATATATTTAGACCAACTAGGATTTTAAATATTTAAAAAAACAGGCAGGCAACACTTATTCAAACAGCTACATGGCTGGATAGTCTCTGGGCCTATTTGGCATATACAGTACGTTTGAAAGTCCCTAGGATGCGTCTGTGATTCAGCCCTTGCAGTTTGCTTTTGAGTAACTTAATCATGCAGGAAATATTTTTCTTATTGTAAGTTTACTTTTCATATATGTAAGTTGTGAGTCAACTGGCATTTCTTTCCCAAATAGGTACATTGTTTTTACTTTATGCATGTTTGAGCCTTGTTCTTCTGGAACCTCCGTGTCGTATCTTAATTTTCAGCCTTTCCTCTACGTTTTACTACTTATAGCGCTGCATGTAAAGTTATCAGTTGGCTAATTTAATCAAGTAAACTTCTTCATGGTATTTCAGTATTGTTCTTTATGAAATTTAAGCAAAATCCTGTATGGCATTTAAGTAAAGTCCTCTGTGGCGTTTAAGTTCATTTTCTGTGGTGTTTAAGTAAAAAATAAAATAACGTCAAGCTACCAGCTCTACCCTTGGGGAATGAATTTTTTCCCGATGTTTCGACCAATACAGTTTTAATATTTTTGTCAAGTAGTACTCGTGGGCGTACGTTGATACACACGACTTGTAACAGTTCTCACCAAACTCTAATCCGGGTCGATTGCAGGATGATGCAGTTACGGATGGACTTCAGAATTAGTAAATTGCTCTCACGAAATCTGTAGGGAATTGCATGGGTGCACTACAAACGAGTACCACGACGAGGCTAGCTTTCATCGACCAATGAGCAAACAGTACAGAAGAAGTGAATCTAGCTTCAAGGCTAGGCCCTGTTACGACCAGAAGTACGACATTATTAATCAATGAGCGATCACGCTCAGGCAGCAGAGCCCAGCCAACCGCCTAATATATGGAAGCTGCAATGCTCTGCGTCACAGACTCTCTACCAAGCGCTTCCAAAGTCAGCATCTTCGCCAAGAACTCTCATCACCTCAAGAACTCAACACACAGCCAACAGCAGAGGAAAGGAAGCAAAAAACAGCCATCATGTCTGCGGACAGGATGGGCCTCAAACAACCCACTCACTAACAAAAAGTGCAAGTGCTCCAACTCACCACGCACTCTAACTTTATCCGCCCGGCGCCCTGCTGGCAAGACGTGCGCATAGAAGAAAGAGGAAACAACAACTAATATTATATTCAAATGCCCAAGTACCAAGCATCAAACTCATCCTGCCTTTAATTACCTTTTCTCTTACAGGGTTCCTCGACGGTCCCTTATTCCCTCATACGCTCACTCCGAGTAAGATAAAGATATTCAATGTTTGCTAGGAGATCAGAGATGTCTGAGGGTTGGGACTGGAAAGTGATTATAACCAGAAATCACTACTGATCATACTGGTCATATATGAGTCATTTTCAGTGTATATTTCATTTAAATAATAGAACTGTTTTTTCTTCAGGGGCTAGGCTGCTTCTTAAATCTATCTCATCCCATGTTTTTCAGTATAGGTTTTCAAAACTTCCTGAGTACCTTATCATAACGACGTCGTAAACTCCACAATGTTCGCACGAACTCCAAGCTAAGCTTAAGCCTGCATTATGATCGCTTTTTAAAACTTAAAATCAAAAGAATTTTACTGTTCATTATTAGTTTTCTCAATTCCTATAGTTACTTTAATATAACTCAAAGTAACTGTACTCTAAGTACATAAATATCATTACTCCCTATATTATATTGATCTCATTCAATTATTTTGCTCTTATTACACACCAGAACAGAATTTTTTTATTTCTGAACGTAATTTTATTGTGGTCTTACAACAAGAAAATCCAAAAGCCCCACGCGGGATATTCTTATTCAGTGGCTGGACTCGCCAAACAATCTTTATTTCCAATCAAGTACACAGTACATAGACATTTATTACATTGGTTTTTAAATTCTTAAGGTTAACATTCTTAGAGTAAGGATGATGGTGAGCTCCATGCGACGATCCTGGGATGTGTCCATGGGCGATGAGTTGAGGTCTTACCGATAAGTGCGAGAACACAGCGTGAAACGAGAAACAGCTCTATTCATTGCCGGGTTTCGAACCCGCACGCAGTCTTTCTGCACAAGCAGAGACCCGATACAGAACACGGGCCGCATACCACTCGACTACGGTGTGATTCATGTGACGCACTTTTGCTTATCTCTGCTACACACAGCAACTTTTTCACAATGATACTATTTTTTAAGTTTGATAGTTAGGAAAATTCATTTTTAGTTTTAGTTTTATAGAGGAAGAGGCCCATATAACCCTAGCGTTGACCTGTAAGAGTGTCATTCGACACTATTTTTCCGTCATTTCCATGTTTTAAGGTAATTTAGAGAACTCATTGGCATTATTGAAGGTAGTCTGAGTAACTACAGTTGTAGAAATGTATACATGTATTTAATATACTTTAATAGAGCTCATTGTGAGTTCATTTTTTTAAACCCCTCACTTTTTTAACTTCTTGCGGTTGTGTACTGAACACGAGCAGCTCAAAAAAGTCTTACTTCTCAAATAACTCTTTTCCTACGTTGAGATGATTAATTATAACTATTATGTTCCAACAAATAAATTAAATCTAAAGAGTTCGTGTAATGATTGACTGGAGTCAAAGCACCTCCTTGAATAAATAACAAAACTTTTGATTGAAGGTGGAGTCAATATGCCGTTGACTTAGTATGAAGAACCAAATTTACTACCAGTAATTGCTGCTCGTTAACGCTGCATATCATCCATCAAATTACCATACGGTATGGCATCAAATCACAGTCAATAACCAGATAACTAGTAGTAGTTATACGTTAAAAATAAGTCAGTTTTTTTCTATTTTGGTAGCGTTATCAATTATCGTAACTGATTTATTTTTAGAGTATATTATAGTTGAATTTTTAGGTTCATACGCTTTAAGAAATAAAATTTGGACTTTCTCGTGATCATCTGATTGGAGCAATGCTAAATCTTGTTAGGGATGCCAGAGAGTAGACTAGAGTTCAGAATGAGAACAACTGAGCTTAGAGATATGATCAAACGAGCGATAGTGCACAACATCGCTGTGGTAAGCCAGACCATAATTAACGTATAACTGCCACGTGATGTTTCATCCTAAGTAACTGCCACGTGATGTTTGCTCCTAAGTAACAGCCACGTGATGTTTCTCTTAAGTAACAGCCACGTGATGCTTCCTCCTAAGTAACATCCACGTGATGTTTGCTCCTAAGTAACTGCCACGTGATGTTTGCTCCTAAGTGGGAGAAATAAGCAAGATTATTTGGACAAGAATTGATGCACTCAGGATGTTCAAGCATCCCTTCATTTATTACCGTTCAAACAAGTGAAATCATTAATTTTTTTTCATTAAGGTTCTCAGATAGTTGAGAATTTTTGCCTGTGTTATCAGCATACAAGTTACTAAGGACATTACTAATCAAACCGAGGATAATTACATAGATAACATATAAGAAAAATGATTATTAATTTGGCCACGTCGTTATCTTCGTTTTTCGCTCACATTAATTGCATTACACTCAGGATCGAAAGTGAAGGTCTTTATGACGCAATACAAGTTACATTTGAGAATTCGTAGACTAACACTATCAAACAGTAAGATGACCGACGCAGATTTACGTATTAACAAGCTTACAAAAATGTAATTTAGAGAGACCGGATCTTTCCAAAACGACTGTATATCACCCCTGCAAAATCTCCCTTTACTATTTGTTTAACAGTTTATTAATATTTTTATACACAATGTTCATCATTATAATAAAGTTATAAGGATGATAGTACATAGAGTTTGGCTGGGTCGCAGTGGAAGTACCGTCCATGGTTCAGTAAACTAGCTAAATGTTGTGATGCACCATCAAATGTGTATACAAAATGCACACTTCGCTCGGTGTGAGAGCTGCGGTTCCCTCTAAAAGCCATAATTCAGTTTACTATTTAGGTAATCCCTTTTTAAACTATTAATAGTTTATTTGTATAGGTTAATTCACTTGAAAACTCAGTGCTTATACTTGACAGCAGTTAGAACTAATGGGAGATAAATTTCAACCGGCTGTGCTGGCAGTCTATAATGATAATTAAGATACAGTTATCGTCGACCCTCCACCGTCAGTCAGAGGGAAGAAGACAGAGACAGGAAGATGTGCGTCACCTCGTCCTATGACAAGACGATGAGGGCATGAAAGGGCTGGTCTATAACAGACATTGTTGTGAGGGTGTGCTGATCAATCTTACGTGAAGTGGTGCGCTGCACAGGCCATGAGTACCAATTGACGCTCCTTGAGGCTCACTGCTCAAGACGCCCACTCCACAGTCACAGGTCGAGAAGTCTAGAAACTAGTTGTGCGGTGCTCATATTCTCGTAACTTAAAGTGCGAGGTGGCCGGACTTGCTTTTGATAAGTGAGCGTATTTGAGCTATACAAACGTGTATGATAGAGATTTCTTGAAACAAGTTCTTCAGAGCAGGAAATGAATGAACGTATGTTAGGTTTAACCCAAAATGAAAATTAGATGTTCGCTTGGAAACGTATTTTTTCCGGTTCTTCGAAGCCCACTTTTTAAACGGTTATTTAAATGAACTACACAAAGTGAGCAAGTACCTGAAATGTCCATAAAAACTAGGGGCAAAGTATGAACGTCGAGCTTCCGCTGTGTTGATAGCCACAAGAATAAAGACGTACCTAGAGTCACTCTATTAATTTTTTTAATGTTTTGTGACAAAAGTTAGCTGCCTCCGGGTTCAGAACAAGGACATTGGAAAGATCAAAACAACTCTGATGTTGAACTGCTATTTCGAGTAAATTTTAGCTGGAAACATTCAGACCAAGGAGCTGGGAGTGTAGTGTCGTTGTTTATGTTGGGTGGTCAAAGGTCGGAGCAGATTTTTGAAGTGTGTAAGGAAGGAAGAAAGTTGATATCTTTGTGGGACCCTTAATTGATGATTGACTGATGTAGAATATAACGTCTGTGCAGCTCGAATACTATAATTCATCAACTAGGTGATAGTTTCAAAAATTTTTAGGTCTATTGTTACGTGTTATTGAGTTTTGGTACGACTTGAATTTTGATTCATAAAAATAGATTTCACGTTGAAAGCATATTTTACTTTTGCTATTCAAGCACATCTACATTATAAATAATGTAAGTACTGTACGTACATTATAAATAATGTAAACAAAGTAAGTGCTGTAATTCAAATAAAAGCCTGTTCTAATAATATAAATTGTACGAACTTTTTAAACTCACACATAACATCAAAAGGACACGTTTTTATTTAATAAATTGTAAAAAAATTATAAGTACTCCTGTTACATCGCAGAATTATCCAATTTTAATGCATTGTTTCTTTAACAATAAAGAATATCAGAAGAATAGTACTCGTAAAATGGCTAAAAAGCTTGTGTTCTAACCATGATATTTTCAATTAGGTAGCAAATTCTTTACACGCACATGGGCAAAAAGTGAACAGGCCTATCTACATATAGAATAGAATAAGGCAATAGGAACGAGCCGTTTGGCCCACTCCACAAGTCCCACAGGGACTCGCTCCACAAATAAAGATTAATTTTCTAATAATTTTAAATAGTGGAGTTTCATAACCTGACCGTCACGAAAAAGTCGAACACAATATTTCCATTCTTTTAAGTACGTCCCAATTTCAACTTTTCTTATAGTTTTCTATTCAGTGATTACGTTTTAAATGTTGTTTTGTGTGGCAATTCACCATCTGCCTACTTATTAATTACATGACCGTATAGCACTGACACCTGAATGATAGTTTTTGAAATATCACTGTAAAGTTCACTCTTTCAGTGCCCGATTTGATGGAAAATTGAACTCTCGAAAAATAATTTAGTTTGAGACAGTCAGAAATAAACTTCGTGGTTGTGACTGGTACCTTCTTAGTTCAATCACATAAATCTCGGAAAAGATTTATGCTCATTCTATAAAATGCTGCGAAAATGTCGAAAAAAGTATAATATATAGTTTACCCTGCTTATACTGACAGTATACGTGGAGATCCACAATGCATATATGAGTAGAGCGATTGAAAATGTCACATTTGTATTTTTCATATCATGATAACTGCTCCTTTGGCATTGATCTAACGTACTACGTTTTTTGAATGCGACTACTTTTATTTTAAAACTTTGAGTATACAACCATTAGGCGATGGTTCACTATACATAAAGCTGTGGTAGGAATGAACTTGATCGTGTTTAATACTGCGAGAATTTGAGACATGCTAGTAAAATGTACTATTATGATTTGTGTGTCTCGTTGCAACCGAACAGACCATAAATGATACCTAAGCTATTTACTTCTTTCGCAGGTATGAGTTAAGATGATCCCAAAAAGCAAACACGTAAAACAGTAAACGATCCGTTAATTGATTAGCAGGGTGAAAACTACCCAGTTAGTAAAACACGTGTTATATTTGAACTATTGAGCGAGATAACTAAATGTTGCTGAATGAATTTTAATTTCTTTCACTGAACAAAAACAAATTTAAAGAGTTGAAATCCAAAATTACGGCAAGCTTGAAAATGTGGAGGTGGTTGGTATCATTGCTACAGACCTCTCTGATTCTCGTGGTTGTTTGCACGTATGCGGAGAGCAGCGTGGCGAGCATCGTCTGCTACAATGGTGGGCAGTGTGTCTTCAACCAGTGTGTGTGTCCTCCTGGTTATCACGGACGACAGTGTCAATACGGTCAGTATGTAGCACCTCCATTTTTATGGTCAGGATTATGGGGCCTCTAAGTGAAGAACGACAGCTTACAATGTTTGCGTATATGATCCCCACTTCTAGGCCTGATACATGAGGCCTGCGGTAGACAGTCAAGAGGCTGAATCCGCTACGTGGCGCGTACTATGTGTAAATTCTTAACTATGTATGCATAGTTCATGAGCGAGCAAATTTTAATGCAGAAACTTGCAAGTGGTTTGTCTTAAGAGGTTTAAATCTGAAATGTAAACTTCCTGAAATGTGTTTCTGTTCGTAGTCAAAAGTGTTATAGGTCGAAAACTGCATTCAATATTTGGCTACAAATTTGAAGACAAGACGATGATTTTACACGCGGTTGCATAATGAGAACTTAATAGTAAGTAAAGTTTACCTTATTTTTGATACTGCATGGATGTTAATGTATGAAATAGAAGTGAAATACATGAATTCGCTGAAAATCAGAAACAAAATATTTTCTACCACTACCACACTAAGATACTCTTCGCAACAGAACACAGAGTAGGTCGCGAACTTTCAAGAACCACGAAGTTGGTGATGAGCTTGTTTAGCAAGTGCAGTTCATAATTGGGATTTTTAAATTTTTGAACAGTAATCACAGTCGCGTTGTTCACAAACACGATGTAGAGTGCTATCACCAAAGTCTTGGGAAAGTTATTGTTATTCTTCTTGAATAGCGCGAGCGAAAGAGTTTTCGCTGCAGATGCACATGAGGAAATTACAACTATGGTGTGAACTATGTGAACGAATAATAATGCTATTCTGATTTTTAAAAGTAAGATGTCAAACCTCATTAGAGGATTTATTATATGCTTTCAGTTACTTAGTGCTCATTCGATATTTTGAAATTTATATAATGAGGTGAAAGGTTTGTGCTCCTCGTCTCATCGCATGCAGCAAAAATAGATACGGGCTATCTTACTAACGTTTCTATGAGGCACTAAATATTTGGTTGGAAAAATAGTAATATCGTTCTTTCTTTATAATGTTTTTATTCTTCCTAAGAGCCCCTTGATTGTTAGTTGGAATAAAATCTGAGTTCTAATGTACTTTTAATTCACTCAGAAATAATAATCACTAAATTTATACATTATATATTTCATAATTTTAACAAATAAGAAATGGATGTTGATGAAGAGCATCCAAGACATTGTATGTTCTATGAAAACAAGAAAGGCACATCAACCGCACAAGCTGCAAGAAACATTTGTTCTCTTTATGAAAACAATGTTTTGAATATTCGAAAATGCCAATTGACTGTAGTTTGCTAAGTTTTCATCGTGATATTTTCATGTCAAGAATAGTATACGCTCTGGGAGACCAAAGTCAACTGATAAAGGAAGCCCTTAAAGTTCCTCGAGATAAAAATCTCCAGATGAAAAGTTAATACACTAAAGTTAGCATTTTCTAACATTTAAAATGTTCTTATAAACAAAACAAATGTTTCTTGCAGCTTGTACGGCTGATGTGCCTTCCTTGAATTCATAGAGCATACGATGTCTTAGATGTTCTTCATCAACATAATTTTTTGTGAGTTGAAATAATTCAATGGATGTAAATTCAGTAATTATTAATTTTGAAAGAATTAAAGATATGTTTGAACTCAGATTTGCTTTAAGTTCAGCCTAAGACAGTAATTTCCCGTTGCATTCATCGCTTCTTCCATATAAGAATATCAGTTGCAATTGAGACATGCCGAGGGCGATGAAGTAGTAGGATTGCCGGTCCTGTGTGTACCACAGAAAGTGTCACATATATTTATTTTTAAACAGCACGCTTGTTTTAAGCGGTGAATGTGAGGAACCGTTTACCGCAGACGTGAACGAGTGTGCAGACAACAAGGGCGGGTGCGCACACTCGTGTCAGAACACCCTAGGCTCGTACCGGTGCTGCTGTGACACCGGCTACAGGCTTGCTGAGGACGGTCGCTCCTGTGAAGGTATTGTTCAAACACTAATACATCACCACAAACGGAAAGGGAGATGCATATGTGAGAATCATAAGTCCTCCTATATTTAATCACGAATATTAAGAATGACAGTAGAATTTCGCATTCAACGAAGCATGTTTCTCACAGAATTTTGATGGTTTTTGAAGAATAAAGTGTGTGATGTTAGTTACGTAGAGTTGAGAAGTCTCAAGCCATCTGAGTTATTTTTTTGCATTTTTACCAAATTATCGTGAACCGAGATTCGCAAATAAATAAATCTACCCATTTTCTTATATGTACACTATAAACAGTTTCATGGACGTTATTTCATATAACCTTCTACATCACCGACAAATAATGACTATCATAATAAGTTTTCAAAAGCTTAAGCCCATTATTTTTTATATTGTTGTCCCTCTGTGTTCGTTGAGCAGATATCGATGAGTGCAGCAAACACAACGGAGGATGCTCACACACTTGCTCCAACACGGAGGGTTCTTACCAGTGTTTCTGCCTCCGAGGACATCTGCGTCTCGACAACTGGACCTGTGCTAGTGAGCACCGAATACTCACACCGAATTCCCCGCAAAACTTAGCTAACAATGAACTTCCGTCAACGTGTCGATTAAGTTTCACTTTTTAGAAAAGCGTTTCCGTTGTATTGTTTCGTAGTACTGAGATCACACTGGGAATTCAAATAAAAGTACTGTTCTGACCATTTATATGACAGAAAATATGTGTGTGTATTTATATTTATTCAGGAAAAACGTTGTTTCATCTAATTTCAGTTTCCTACTCCGTAACTTAAATATTTGAATTCATTTGTGTTGAAGGGATTAGTAGATATTCGTTTTGAGTTCTATTTTTACATTATTTTATACAGGCAGTGACTACCTGAAGGGATGTCGTGTGGCCAACGGCGGTTGCCAACATGAATGCCGGCCACGCCCCGGTGGCCCACACTGCGTCTGCCGCCCTGGGTATGGCGGCAGTTGCAGTATTGCATTTGCAATATTTCAAGTGCTACATTATAGGATGAATCCTACCTGTTTCTATGAAAGCTAACGTAATTCCGAGTTTCACATATAAAGAGTGACCCAGCAAAATTCAGGATAAAATATTTCATGACTTATTATATAATAAGGAATTTAAATTTAAACGTAATCAGCACCTGGTCAGGACGTAGAGTGTGCCAGGTGGGTACTGCAGTAGTATGGCTGGGTTGTGAATGGAAGGAGAGCATGAGAGAGATTCATCAATAATGATTTCAGTGTCATGGTTAAACGGTGAGACTCTCAACACCAAGAATGACGTTATCTGAACCAGTTCTGAACTACCTAGCAGGGTAGTTACATGAGTTTGAGCAGTAAAAGTTTAATGATTCCTTGACGGTCTGGGGCGGGGTAAGCTGGAAGGATCTCATTCCATCTGATGCTCCAATATTTGTGTCAGACCTGAAGCAAATGTGGTACGTAGAAGAGAGACAGCCAGGCAAAAGTAGAGGAATCACTGGCTTGCTACATGCTAACATAATCACCCAGTATGCTGTTCCAGCCGTGCAAGAGCTGTACGGCAACTAGATCTTTGGAAGGATTATCCAGCAAGGATTTATCTCACTGCCGAGGCTCTCGAGACTTTTATTGCCACGATTCCTCATGACAGGCAGGTTGTCAAGGTAACTGACGTGTGGCCCGTAGAGTAAGTGTAGACAATAATCAAGCAGAGAGTGAAAGAGTTTGACGCAGGGAACAAGGTGTAGCCGAATGGAGTAATCAAACAGAATTGGCAGGAGGTCAATACTGACAAGGGACTCTGCAACAGGCCGAACAGGTCCATTCATAAGCGGTTGCAAGTTGTATTGAACATGGACGGCACACAGATCACAAAGAAGGATTATGACTTTTAGTTTTAGTAATCAATCAATTTCTAGTCCACTTTTAATAAAGTTTTTTTTATGTAAATATATTATATAATAAATCCTGTAATATTTCACCTTGAATTTTTGTGAGTCACCCTTTACCGTGTTCTAGCATGTGGAATCATCACTGTGCACGTTATATCTACGTGTTGTTTTCTATAAAAGCTTCCGACCGTTCATATTGGCTGTTGATTCAAAATAGGAGTTATGAACACTAAGAAGCATTTTCAAGTTATATCTGGTTCTGGTGTCTTTCAATAACTGTACTTGTTTCGAGTCGAGTTATCAGTCAACTCTATGCTTTCCTTCACAGGTTTGCGCTAGCTCCGGACGGCCAAAAATGCATACCTCGGGATGCTTGCGACGGCGCTCAGTGCAGCCATACGTGCATAGTAAGGAACCGACAACATCAATGTATCTGTCCAAGGGGCTTCGTCCTCGCTGACGATGACAAAACGTGTGTCTGCTCCGAGGGCCTGCAGTTGTCTAAGGACAGGCAAAAGTGTGTGTGTCCAGAGGGATTCATCCGGAGCTTTACGTACGGCATCAAGTGTGAGTGTCCAGAAGGACTCATAGCGTCACCTGACGGAAAGACGTGTGTTTGCCCGAATGGGTTTCGCAGATCGGCGGATGGCAAAACTTGTGATTGTCCTCCCAGCTTTCGGAAGTCGCCAGATGGCAAAAGCTGTGTTTGCCTTGAAGGTTTCGCCTTGTCACCAGACCGCGGAAGATGTCTGTGCCCCAATGGCTTCGCTCTGTCATTGGATGGAACTATTTGTGAAGATTTGGACGAGTGTCGAGCAGAGCCCGGACCGTGTAGTCATCTCTGTGTCAACACAGACGGCTCGTACCGATGCTCCTGCTTCCCGGGATACAAGCTGCGAGATGATGGAGTCACGTGCTACCGTGAGTTATATGCTGTTAACAATACGAACAACTACCAACTCAGGGAAATATTTTAAATAGCTATGCACCATCTGAAGCTTTACATAAAAAAGACTTACTCACTTGGTAAAAATATTTCTGAAAGCATTCATGGACTGAAAGTACTGTTTCTTTTTCCATGTGCCGAAAAATAAAATAAAAAATCCTTCAAAAACGCATATAGTACAATCTCTTTGAATTTTATTTTTTACGAAATTTGACAGTTAAACTGCTACTCAAGGTTTTCGATAAGATTATGGCATATTAATCGTTTGTGTGGAAAACGAGGCATTTCTCTGTAAAATTTGCACCCGGATATGTAGCTCACAAGGACTACTATAGTATAGTAGTCCTAGGTAGCTCATTATACATGCAAGCCATGATCTCTTAGCTAGTTTTCAAGCTATTTTGAATTACTTTTGAGACATTGTGAAATTGCTAAGCATTACCTTAGGAACAGATATCCACAATTTCTGCTACACTTCCACACACAATAGCAGGAAAAATGAGTAAGAGCTTGTGGATAAAACGTAAAGTGTCTGAAAAACTAGCGAGCCAATTTTACCTGTTTTTTTAATTATACTCGTAATTTCGAAAAAATTTCGATGAAAATTTTTGATACACTGTTTATAACTATTATATAAACGGTAATTGATGCCCCTTCATTATATGGTAGGCCCTGAAAACTGGTGCGCTGACGACAACGGTGGGTGTGAGCAGTTGTGTCAGCACACTCAGGGGGGTGCCCGCTGCTTCTGCCAGGCCGGCTACGCCCTCATGCCTGACGGCCAGACCTGCAACGTAAGGGCTTTGTAGCTGCCATGTATGCCCATACGGAACGAAGAACTACCTTAATAAAATACCTTACAAACTAATATAATTCCTGTCACCAGAACATTCTACTAGTTCTTTGCTTTATATTAAGTAACCTGCAAAGCTTTTGTCAGTGCTCGTAGAACAGTAGCATACATGAATCACCTGTGTTTAACATGGTTTGAGTTTTCATACGTTTGAACGACAATATGGAATGCTACGGCCATGCCCAGTAAATAGGCGAGTGTCTCATTTGCTCACAAGATGTACACATAGGTTCCATTTCCTCACACTACATTTAAGAGTGTCCCAATTGTTCACAGGACGTATACGAGTGTCTCATTTGCCTGTAAGGCGCACACGAGTGTTCCATTGGCTCATATGACACACACAAGCATATAGTTTGCTCACAAGACGCTGAGAAGTGTCTCATCTTCTCACAGGACATAGACGAGTGCTCAATGGAACCCCGCGTGTGCCAGCAGGAGTGTAGTAACACAGACGGCAGCTACACTTGTACATGCGCACCAGGCTTCACGCTCAGCCTCGACCGCTACTCGTGCATTGGTGAGGGATAGATATTAAAGCATGACTTCATTTCTTTAGAGACTTTGCTGTAGATGGTAGTTGTGTTTACTGCAATTGTTGTGTACTACAAGACAGTGATAAAAAATTATGTATTGCATGTTTTTAAGGTTGATGGCTATTGCCGGTGCAAGTTACTCTGATGGACATGAATCAACAAATATTTTGGTGCACTCGAGTGAAGCCTATGTGAAGTGTGGGAGAAAACAGCGCGAATTGTTGGAATTTCATAATTCGTGTGAATTACAGATTTACCATTATACTCAAATAATGGTATGGTGTTATAAAATAAATATTTAATGGTAATATGGTAATGTTGGTTTCATCATTTACAATCAGAATTTATAAACATATAATCCTCCGCCCTGATCCTCGTAGCTATTGTTTCTAAACTTGAGAGAACAACAGTAATCTACTAAACAACCGAAATTGTTATATGATTAATATCTTCACAAGACAATTGCTTTATTATTGACAAAGTTTTTTAAAGGAAATAAATTAATGGGATAATTCACACGTTAGAAGCATCAAATCATGAAAATTTAGTCGGTCTTTGAGAACCTGTATTCAGTGAATCCACACATTCTGCTCAGCCGGTACACTGTTTTCAGCTCTCATCTACCTCGGGCTAGTGGAAGCAAGGGATGTCAGTGCGTTATGAATTTCTGTTGTCATTTTTTCATAGTCAAACAGAGCTTTTAGTGCAACACTTTCTGCATTGAACATTGTTCTCGGAATCCATGCGACAATTTTCTGCGACACAAGAAAGCTTTGTAGAAAACAGCTACATCGCTTTCATTGAACAATCAATTGCCAACTAACAGAACCTGTACGGCTCGTCAAAGAATAGCGTTAAGAAAATAATTTGAGTCCGCTTACAAAGTGCTTCATTATATATAAGAGTAACTACTTAGCTTACATATTTCTTCGGTCATTCGAGAAATTGTGATCATATTTTTGACTGTAATGCGCTCAAATTCAAGAATTGAGCAGGAGCGGAGACTAGAATGCATGTGATACAAATAAGCAAAGATTATGCTTGGTTCCACGTAAATATTAATGAAATAATTACCTATGATAGCCTAAAACGATAGGATAAAAACTCAAAATCGTAGTGTTTCATTAGCAGTTTTTGGTTAAATTTCTGACATCATGAAATTTTGTCTCGCAAACAGCTACCTGTTTCACATTACGTGTGTTCGTGAAAGAGTGCGTGAATTCGTGATCATTACACAGCATACCGAGTCGTTTAAGTGCATAAAAAGAACGTCTACCTCATTGGTGAAAGTTCTTTTATTTGCTAATTTCGATACATTTAAGATTAACAAAAATGACCTATAAATGAATTATCTGATAAAAGATTCAATTGATAGTGGTATCGATGCAAATCAGATCACCTAGTATCCACGCTAGCGGTATGGATTGCATCCAGATCCCCTTGTGTCCTTGAGCGTCTGGCATTCAGTTTGTCGGAAGGGACATCGAGTACAGAAGGCGTGTATTTGCCGTTAGTTGTCAGGTCCCGGGAACGAACGAGGCAATGAAGTTGAACTTCCAGGAAGATGTCTGCCCTGTTCTCCTAATCTCGGAAGATGTAAACCTGGCCATCCATGGCAAACCTGTATCATTAAAATGATTTTGAAGCCACGCTCAGTGACAAAAAGTCTTCATTATGTATACTTATATCCATTTATTCGAACAAATTTTAGTCTCAATGAATTATGTGTTTACTCCGTAATAATAGTGCTTGGTTTTAACATGCAACGTAATTTCATTTGTCTGTTTGATATCATGTTACATATTAGGTTTCTTGACAACTTAATGTTTGACATAACATCTTATTTCATTTCGTAATTTCATCCTTTTGCCATAGACTATGATGACTACGACGACTACAGCTCTGTGAGCAATCGCGGTGACCAGGACCTGCCGTACAGCCTGCGTGTCACGCACAGGCACACAGAATATAATGACTCTACCCCCGCAAGAGCCAACCTTTCCGTCACCCATACTCGTACGCGAAAATTTTAGCAATTGGAATAAACATTTAGAATAAATAAGCATTTTCCAGATTCATGTGTTCATTCCATGAAATAGATTACATTTGTGAACATTGAGGCTGTCATAGAAATAAAACTCAAGTTTAACTGATGTAAAAGTAATAATAAACATAAATGACAAACAAATCGATGTTTATGCTATTGATTATAATAAATTTTACTGAGCTATTTGAAAACTAATTTCTTTGCAACATCCTGACCGTCATACTGCTATTCTGCTCCAGTTGAAGAGGAAAAATTCGTGCCTGAGGAGGAAGGAAGCGGAGCTCCTCTTCCTGTAAGGCGACGGCGCCCTGGGGTCCGCCGCCACCGCATCAAAGGGCGTCATAGCCGCCCTCACTCAGCGAGACTTCCTGACGACGAGCTGCACGTCCTCGATCAGGAAACTCTCACGCGCATTGAACAAAATTTCCAGCACATCGTCACCACACGCGAGCAAGTGGACACTTCTGTGATTGTCGCTGGTGACTATTTTTCTAATTGTGGTCGTAAATGATAATATTGTAAAGAAACTACAGGCATAAGTTAAAGACTACTATCTAAATTGTGTTCATAAATTATGATATTAAGAAAGAGAAAAAATAAGAAACTATTCTTAATGAGTTAAATTGACGTCATAGGTTAGGATTTCCAGGAAATCTGCTCTAGACTTGAGAGCAGACTTGAACAATCGACGCAAAAATGCTGTAGTAAATGAAGCTATGAAATTATACTTCGTTGTTGCTCAAGGCTTCTGACCACGTGTAATCACTCTATTGTCAGTCTTTCAGCGTTTATAATGTATGAAGCTAACGTTTTACATGTGGCACTGCTTGCTGCGCAGAGTGCACCCCCGGTGTACAAGAGGGCCAGTGTCCCGGCGAGTGCACCGCATTGGGGGATTGCCTTTGTCCCCCTGGGTACACGGGCTCCCGGTGTGACGAGATCTGCGCTGCTGGCTTCTACGGTCCGTCCTGCCAGCTGGCTTGTGACTGCGAGAACGGTGCCACCTGCGACAGGCAGCTGGGCACCTGCATCTGTCCCCCGGGGGTGCAGGGCGGTCGCTGCGAAGAAGGGTGCCCGGCAGGTAATGTGTGTTGTTGTTTGCCCAGCGGGTGATCCGGGGGGAAAGTCAGGGGCGTTTGGAGACTCGGGTGGGGGCGGATAGGAGGAGGAAAATAGGTTGAGAGTAAAGGGACACAGGAGTGGAAGGGTGCTCGGCAGGTGATGCACAGAGTCAAGAGCTGGGCAGTTGATGCCTAGCAAAACTAGATGCTGGTACCAGTTACTGATGCTCCAGGTTGTGGACCGTTTTCAATTTACGAAATCTGAGCTGGATTCCGGTTCTCAGTTGTGTTCATTGAATTCCTCGAAGTCAATGGCATGAATGATTTTAGAACTGCATTTATTAATCTCCTTACGGAACAAATTTAAAAAGTTACTTTCTATAGTCAGTACCGATTTCTCAGAATTGAGCAGGTAAGGATCGTAATTATCTGTGTTCTGTCATTTCCTAGGCCATTACGGCCCGAACTGTACGAAGACCTGCCCCAACGACTGCCCCGGGAACAGGTGTAACATGCACTACGGCTTCTGCGAGTGCCCGCCTGGGCGATACGGCATTGCATGTGAACTCAAGTGTCCCCCCATGACGTATGGGTCCAATTGCCGTCTCCAGTGCTCCTGCTCACCTCCTGGCACAGCTGAGTGCAACCCCATCGTAAGTACTCAACCATACCATCGTATGTTTCAACGCTCGACATAAAAGCGTATTAGAGGCCGTAAGGAAAATAAAGGTATTCTTTGGGGAGGAAGTGATGTTGTGCTGCTTGTAGACTCTGCGAATAAATCGAAATAGTTCCCCAATGGAGCTTACAAGGGCAGCTAGTAGCAGGATATCCGAAATTGAAACTTTTCACCTACTTCAAATGTGAGCATCATATGTATTAAAGGGGGCTGTCCGAGACTATGGGTATGGTGGATAGCCTTCCTCCAGCATTCCAGTTAAATGCAAGTACTATACGCACTCCAATTGTGTGTTTCACCTTCCATTAGATACAACTCATAACTGACCTTCCTGCGCAGCCATTTAATTCTGTGAGCAAAGGTTCATCTGTTGTGCTCCTTGACTATCTAATTAATAGTGCGGATATAATAGCAGGCATTTTCAGTAGGACTCTCGATGTACGTAGAAACGAATATACATACAGTTACTCTTATCCACCCACGTGTGGTCATAGATTGGAATACCGAAACGATTACATGGGCTTGTGCACATGAACATTCTCTGTTTAACTGTTGATGCGTGTGCAATGACAGCACACGCATACTTTATCTTTTGCGTGTGTAGACGTACGTAAATCATCTTCGTCTGTAAACTTGAGCTTTATTCGGATGGGAAATAGATTTACAAATTACCTTGAATGATGTCTAGTGTAACTCCATTACCTCAAGAAAAAATCGCTTACTATCACTGAAACAAACATCCCGTGTCAAATATGTGAATGAATCAAAAACTGAAATAACGATTGTTAATAAGCTTTTACTGCTCCGTACCTACGATTGTTTTTCATAAGTACTACGTGTAAAGACAGAAATATTCATAAGGTATATTTTTTATAAAAAAATAAATTTTCCTGAAACTTATGTATTTTGCGACATCAGCGAGGCCAGTGCCGGTGTCACGGCAGCTATGCAGGGGAGTTCTGTGAACGATGCGCCGAGGGCAGATGGGGGGCAGGCTGCACGAGGGCGTGTCGGTGCCCTCCACACCAGCCCTTCTGTAACCCCACTGATGGCTCCTGCTCCTTCGAGCCCTGTGATGCCACTGGAGATTGCAGTGAGTGACACAGGCATGTACCGAGTGTGGTATGGAGTGGCGGTGAGAGACTGAGAGAGGCAGGGAGTGTCAGAAAATGACAATGAGTGACAGAGTGACAGAGAGACGGAAAGTTCACCTTACCTGATCTGCTCCTGTGTGTTAGACGCCTCTTCCTCAAGGCGACATATCGCTGATAATATTTTCATTGTATTGGGTAGCTATTTTTTTCTTATTAAAGAGCTAAATTTAGACAGGATGGTACGCATGACTAATTGAAAACGGTGACACAATTATACAATTCAGTGAATTTCCAGCAAGCAAAATGTTTACTTATTTTTCAATGAAGCAGTTGCGTGCTAGAGCTTGGATCTCATATGCACTGTGTTACTTACTTTTGTCAATATGAGTGGATTCGAGATAATTTTTACGATATTTTCTTTGGATACGCAGGTGACATACCCCGCGTTCGCAACAACAGGGCAGATATTCCTGTGGAGGAGAGCTGAGCTCCCGGTACTGGAATGCATTGCATTGCTTCGTTCGTGCCCGCGACCTGACAGCTAACGCAAACACACGCCTACTCAGCTTATTCTATTGTACAGTATGTCCATAAAGTCTCTTTACCATTTCAGGTATTTTTAACGTATGAAATGGTTAAGAGACTTTATGGACACCCTGTATATTAGATGCCAAGCACGGCACGCAGCTGTCATATGCCAGTTTTCCGTCGTCTTATGACATCCAAATTCTGCCTCTGTTCGGTGCCACCACTTTTTCAACCTTTTCTACTTTCAACTTCAACCACACCGTCGTTGCTCAAGTCCACTGAGCCATTTTTCCATCTACAGCCAACTTCACCATTATCTGTGTTGACTGTCAACGAGGATGAATAGGGTCATCATATACAAACTTCTCTGTGCGCCTATCTTAAAGGAGCAGTGAAATTTGTAGTACATCTACTTATAGTTCGTCAAGATCCAGCATCACGTTCTCGTCAAAAAAAAAATTCGAATTACGTTTGTACATCAAGAATGTCACAACATTGGTTTTTACATGCCTTGGTGTTGAATTCTATGACGTAGGTATCCTAGGTACATATAGTTGGTAATACAGCAGCAGTGCCTTCTGTTGAACTATTGTTCATTTTATGTCTACTATGAAGTTGATCACTTGTCCAGTAACAGCATAGAACATATTCATGTCTAATGTCAAAAAGTCAGCTTGTCTCATGTGTTAGCTCACGTCTATCGTCAATTTAATTTGTTCAATATCTATAATCCCTTGGTCGGTATTTCAGTTTCTCATAGAATATTCTAAAGTATTATCATTATATGCAGTTATACACTGGAATATTTGAAGTTTTATAGTGTTTTCAGATACGAGGATACGTTCAGGACATCTGAAAAAAAGTACAAGCTCTGGGAAACTTTTATCGGAAAACTTTTTGGGTATGATGTATGGGCGATCTGATCGTATCCTCGATGTGTGAACACACAATAAAATCAGTACTTTAACTACTTAGGACTATAACAAAGAGCTTTTACTAAACGATAGAGTGGCACATAAATAAGTTCCCCTCCCAAGAAACTGAATGTAAAAAATTCGAAGATTCTTGTAGATGTAAACACGATCCATATCACTAATATGGATACTAGTTTATGTGAATGTAATCCATACCACTATTATGGACGCCAGAGGATCTGATCTGTATCTATACTTCCGTAAATTAAATCTTTCATTACATTATATAGTTTCATTACTTTTATTTTTGCGTCGTTGTTTTCTAATCTTGAAATGTTTGGAAATGAACAAATAAAAGAACTTTCAGTGACGCATCAGTCACGTTATTTTTAATGTATTTTAACCACTGTGTACGTTGTGTGCCGTGCACGAATACACTGGTAACAGGCAAGAGGTAGCTGTTTGTACAACAGAATTCCATGATCTTTTCAAACATTTTAATAATCACTTTGAATTGATCTTCACGAGTTTGTGGTTTCTTCAATTGTTATTATTGATTAATTCATTATTATCTGTGTCAAGCTACATATGGTGATTGCGCATTTGTATTATTATCATTGAAATTTATGTTCTAGCTCAATCGGTGAATTTGAGTGCACACAGTTGAATAGATCATCATAATCATTTAAATGTCAAACGAATAAGTTTAATATTTCCTCTAAAGAGTGAGGAATGAATAAGCCAATACAGTTCCAAAATTTTAAATGTCTCTTCCAAATTTGTTTTGAAAGATTACTTCAAGATTTTGTATCAATATTCGACAGTTTTACTCTCTCACTACCTATTGAAATCGTGAATTCGACCAACTACGACAAGAAATGTTTTTGTATGTGCGAGGTCCAAATAAAAAGTTAATAAAGACAGTTTTTAGTAATATTACTGATTAGTAATGAGTGTGATAAAGCATGGCGTGTATTTCGCTCACTAAAGTTCATGCAGTAACTGATCACAGCGGCTATGTTCTATCGGATTTGATCCCGGATCACACACACCACAGGAGTGGACGTAATCCACATGCCCACTTTAGCGCATAGGTAATTCTGAACAATTCAATATGATGACGTGATACTTGTAAAGCCTGAATCGTGTTGAAATGATGAAAACATGAATTGATGTATAGGGCATAAAAAACTTACACAATAATAAAGTATTTGTCGTATGAAGAATTATTAATGTGTAATTTTCGGCATTTTGAGACTATTGCGATTGTGATTCGTTCAACGCATTCATACTCTGTTAAAATAATCAAGTTTATTAATTGCATTGATTAATCCCTTACAACAGTAATATATTCAGATCAATCATTTCTTTTGTTAACATAAACTCTTCGAAAATTGCCCCAAATTTCGGTTCAATACTGTGCCGACGTTTGTTCAAAAGTTGCAGAGCTTGCGGCAGACTGCGGGAATTACTTTAAACTTTACTTTACTGTGGCGGGAATGGTGGTATATGATGGAACGTTGTTTTTTTGAGTATTCAAGATGGTGAATTGTAAATATAAAGCGAGCTTTTTAACTACGGCATGGAACTGCACTGTTCTGACAACAGCGGACGAGACCTGCCATTTTCGCGCACGGTGTTGAAAGCGTCACCATGGATGCAAGCCGCAAGAGCACTTGAACTATTTCCACCTTGACAGTGCAACAGGCAAGGTAGTTAATTTCCCATATAAACAGCCCAATAAGGGTAAAATATAATTTAGTTGTGAATGCAGGAAAATATATTTGTTATCGGGCTTCCCGCGTCCGCGAACAAACAAGAGGCGAGTTGTACAGTTAATAGATATCACTCAAAAATCCTTTTTCATCCTCTATTGAGCAAGATTAATTGAACATTATTTAAACCTGTGGTTAAAGCCTCTTCCAATTACGGCGGTCAACTTTCCGTCAACTTAAGACAAAAGAATATTCTCAACTGATCCGTGTATCATCATACAGCTAACAGGTAGATACCATTCATATGGTACGGACATTTTTGCCGTCCCGATGCAGAGCCTCAAGCCTCTTTACAAATTGTTCATCACACAGTACAGTGATCCGCAGTGGTGCACTAGCCACCATTAACTGGTTAGTTTTACACCGTGCTGCTTACCAATCGCTGACTGTGATTGAATACATCTCCAACATTGTACACATTGACAAATCTGTAATCTGCACTGATTGTGAAGTATGTATGATTCACCCTATTTCTATGTGTTTCATAAAATCATAAACTTTACCCAGGCAGATATAAATAGGGGCGATTAGCATTTCTCAGACTATAGCAATGCTTACCCGCAATATACAGCAACCACCTTTTTAACCCTCACTCCAATACAATATCTAAGGTGAATGAGATACATTCTGAAATTGTAATATCTACCAGAATTTCGTGAATCCCCTGTAATTATTTAGAATACGGTCATCGTGTGAGAGATATATTCAAACGTTAATTTTTCATAAGGTTTGACTACGTAAAGAGTTAAGCTTGTTTCCTTTCAGCATGTGTGCAGAGATTCGCTTAAAACTTGTTGCGGTGCCGTTTTGAGGAGGCGGGATCCCTGCCTGTGATGAGAAAACCGCAGCAACTTCTGAACTGTGATTAATGCTGTTGCTACTGAGGTGTATGCTCCCGTCTTTTGATTGCGAAATTTAACCGCACTGTACTGAACGAATATGAACGTGACAGTGGATCGTTAATAAACATTTGATAATTAAAGCGCTGAAAATGTGTTAGAGGGAATGGAAAATTTTCGACCTGCCGAGTTCGTTTCATGCCATGCAGTGAAAATTCTTGGGGACTTTGAGATATTTCTAAGACTAGCCTAGCTAATATCGAAAAATTCTTTTTCGGCTGAGATCGATTGACTTGAAAGCAAATATTCTGTTTTTTCTCACGTCTATTTCTTCCATGAAGTGTGGCATGATATTCATGTTTTTCAGATTCAAGACAAGAGTTACTTCCGCTGTTTTTTTATGGTTATAAAATTAAAAAAAAAATTCAGGAAGCATTTGATTATTTCTTGAAATAGATTGATGACATCAGTGCACTGAGAAGAAATGGAACTTTCGACTAGGCATGTGTGAAAACTTTTTTCTGTGGAAGGAAAGCTTTGATACTTTGATGACCAGAGCTACGTATAATGACCAAGGGGCGTTAAAAATTCATTGTGACCCTTCAGGTTGTCCCAGAAGGTAATTTCCTTAAATTACCATTACTCTATTAAAATTTTCCCCTGTGGAAAATTCAAATTATCTATTAAACTCCCAGTCCTCAATGAATACAATATCATCAAAGATGTTGCTGAGCTGTCCTTCCTTTAGTGAGCAATTAGAATTGCATTATGATGTACTGCCAGATTATAATTCGAATGACTATTAGCCCAATTGTGTTTGACTTCGCCTGCTATTTTAAGACTCAAACTTTCACTCTTTTGCAATACTGGTATGATTGTGGCTAAAGTTCTGCCATTAGTTCGATACTAAGAATAGGTTTGTAAAATCCCGAAGTATCTAACCGTTGTCTCTCCCACTGTACTCTGTGTGTTGCCATAAATTTTTTTGTATTAAGGCTGTTCACTCCTGTTTTAAAATCGGAAGAGCTTTCATGTCTACGAAACATACATGCCTAATTATACAAAACCTCGAAATTACATCTTCTAATGTGGGATGAGTCAATGACATTCATATGATATTACTGTACTAATAATGGACGTAAAATACGAAGAAAGTAAAGGCTGAATTTGACTCGTGCAATAACAATATGTTCAAAAGAAGTTTCAAGAACGAAATAGTAATTACTTGTTATTCAAAAAAAGCCTGTCGGAGAAATGAACGTGAAAATGCATTGAAAGATGGAATAAAAAATTTGCTCTCTGAAAAACTTAGGGTTGAGTACATATAACTGTAAATTCAGGCATTTAGCAGAAATTTGGAGCAGAAATTTTCAATGAATTTCAAACAATTAATGTTTCATAAATAATACTGATGTAAAGAGGCTGGTGGGAGTGTGCATACAATGGCTTAAGGATAATAAACAAGAAATATCTTGAGAATATTAGGTTGTTACAAAAATAATGGTCGATTTTAGAAGCATGCGTTGATCTTCGAGCGGCCATTATTTTTGTAACAACCTAATAGTACAAAAGTGAAGGGCGGGTGGGAGTTGAAAAAGAGGGTGGTCGTTCGTTCTGTTTTACATATAATAGTGTGAAGTAGAAGATTAAACTTTTTGGATATGAGAATTTTGTAAAGAATTTTTAAGCTTTATATTCCCATAAACTTGGAGAAATATATAATTGTGAATTGTTGAGTTGTGAATGCAGGAAAAAATATTTCTTATCGGGCTTTCCACGTCCGCAAACCAACAAGAGGTGAGGTAGTACAGATAATAGACATCACTCAGAAATCCTTTTTCATCCTCCTGGGAGCCAGATTATATGAACATTTTTAAACCTATGGTTAAAGCTTCTTCAAATTACGGCGGTCAACTTTCCGTTAACTTAAGGTAAGAGAATATTCTCAATTAATCCGTGCATCATCAAACAGCTAACAGGTAGAAACCATCCATCATGGTACGGACATTTTTGCCATCCCCATGCAGTGCCTCAAACCTCTTTAC
>VCRD01002354.1:3221-75979 GCA_006783055.1 Trinorchestia longiramus | reverse complement strand
AGCGCGTGGGAGTGTCCAGTGAGTGCGTGGGGGTGTCCAGTGAGCGCGTGGGGGTGTCCAGTAAGCGCGTGGGGGTGTCCAGTGTTCGTTGAAATACATTCAATGTTAGCATCAGTTTTGATTCTTTCATAGGGTGAAAGTATGGATGTTATTCTGGAATATTGGTCGTAAAATTAGGAAATGTCATAGTTAATAATGCATATCTACGATAACTGTTAAATGTAGGACTGTAAAATGACTGTAACTATCTGTAACTATTAATAACTATGCTTAGATGATCTTGGTAAGCAGGGGAAGTGTATTTTTTTAATATACTCGTAATTTAATAAGGTATTTAATATAATAATTATAGTTTGAAATTACATTTCTAGTACTTTTGTTAACTGGTGTGCTCTTTCAAAAATGATTTTTAGTAATGAGGTAGTTTTGGATTTTGTAGATTTTGTGAGAGGTAGTGAGCATTTGGTGTCACTAGATTATATTCACACTTATAGTCACTAGATTATATTCACAAAATTATAATTACATGATTATACTCGTATTCACTAGAGACTTCAGAAACAAAGCTTATGCGTCATGGAGGAAACAGCTAAGCCAGTTTGAGGCCAGCTAAGCCAGTTTGAGGCGAGCTAAGCCAGTTTGAGATGAACTAAGCCAGTTTGAGATGAACTAAGCCAGTTTGAGATGAACTCAGCCAGTTTAAGATCAGCTAAGTTAACATGAAAGCCACTAAGCCAGTTTGAGATGAACTAAGCCAGTTTGAGATGAACTAAGCCAGTTTGAGGTGAACTAAGCCAGTGTGTGAGCCACTAAGCAGTTGTGTGTGTGCAGGTGGACGGTGAGCAGCGGCACGTGTATCTGTACTGCAAGATTGGCGTTTGTTCCACTGACCCTGGGCGCGCCAAGCAGTATGACTTGCAGCAGGTGATGTTGTAGCCTTGTAGCAGCAGGTGATGTAGCCTTGTTGCAGCAGGTGATGTTGTAGCCTTGTTGCAGCAGGTGACGTTGTAGCCTTGTTGCAGCAGGTGACGTTGTAGTCTTGTTGCATCAAGTGATGTAGTTAGAACATACTTCTATCTTAAAGTCTCTTTTAACTTTATTTTTTATTTTCATTACACTGAATATCACGCTCCCACATTACTGCCTGACTTACAGCACGAGCGAAGATATTAAAATTATTTGTTATCAATGTGAAGTATTGTTGATCCTGATGTTGAATACTTGCTGGTGATCACAACTCTCAAGTATTGGATAATGATGATGTTGCCGTAGTATTGGATATTGCAATTGTAAAGTATTCCGTGACCTACACCTCTTTCTTGTTAGAGTTGGGTATTGTACGGTACACGTCAGGTGTGTTAATGATGTGTGATGTGTTACTGCTGATGTGATGTGTTACTACTGATGTGATGTGTCACTACTGATGTGATGTGTTACTGCTGATGTGATGTGTCACTACTGATGTGATGTGTCACTACTGATGTGATGTGTCACTACTGATGTGATGTGTCACTACTGATGTGATGTGTCACTACTGATGTGATGTGTCACTACTGATGTGATGTGTTGCAGTGCACGGAGCCGAGTCTCTACTGCCACAAGTTGGATGTGCGTCCCATCTTCTTTGGCTTCACTCCAGCATCTCAACTGAAGACGCTAGCCTCTGGTCCTCTTCTTAAGAGAGAGCTGCCTGCTGGTCTGTAGCCTGCTGTCGTGTGTTGTGTTGTGTGTTGTGTTGTGTGTTGTTAATCTTGTCGTGTGTTGTGTTGTGTGTGCTACTGCTAACCTTGTCATGTGTTGTGTGTAGCGGCTCATTTGCTTATACAGGATTGTGTAGATATGAGTGTAAGTGCCTGGTGATGAGCTTGTGCCTCTGTTCAAAATAAGATCAAGTCTCTCTTTACTATCAAGTTACCCGTGGGAAATGCACCATGTACAATCATTTCCTGTGGTAAAGATATTAGTCGACGGTGTTGTTTTAATTTCTTCTGCTTTGCCTATTGAAATACGTTAATCTCGCATTTTTTTAAATAAAAAATATTTTAACTTGTCCTCTACTCATCGTGTGAGAAAAGTCACCAATTATACACACACAGCACCTTCCACGACGAAACCCAGTTCTGAACTGAAGCATGACGCCGTATTGATGTCGTTTAAACGGTCAAAACAATTCTCGTACGATTAAAATTGAATGCGTTTATTTGAAGTGTGTGAAATATGTCACGTGAAAAGAGAAGGGATTAACCTGTTAACCGTCAGTGTCCAGTTATCTGCCCCTGGTAGGTTGCATTTTTACTGTCACTGTCCACTTGACTAGCTCACGCAAAATGTTCCCTAATTGCTTCTGTCCATGCAAGTACACGCATGGGTTTTTCATCTATCTATGATGGTCACTGTCGACAGATCAGTTCTGTAAAACAATTAACGGCACTGTCTGAAGTGACTCGGCCACATAGTAGGCACGGTTAACAGGTTTTTCCCGTTCGTGGTAACATTAATATACACATAGTGTACCTTCTGTGTTTACGAAAAATCAGAATTTTTTTCCCCACAAACAACCAAAAAACGCTTAAGAAACTCTGACTAATTTGTAATGCACTAGATGTATCATTTTTTTTTTACCATGATGACGAGGATATAACCAAGCTAAAGAAGTAAAAACAATTTCACGTCAATAGACGTGGAAACCCACGAACAGGTTAACACGTTCGCTACCTATTGAAATTTAGAGCTTGAAATGACGCACATGTGCGTCAAGCGGCAGCGAACATGTTAATATGTTTCTTCTGTTTCACCAGGTCCACCTGCCAGTGGAGGTCCGTCGGTGTGGAGTGCGGCGTCCCCCAGCACCGGCCAGCAGCCTCTCACTATCATTCAGGGCGTTGCCACGGAGATTGTCATCGGAATCTCCATCTCTTCGTTCCTCATCGGCGTCTGCCTCACAGGGGTGTTGTGGCTCATACATGTACACACAGGTGCTGTGTTGTGTTGTGTTGTGTTGTACTGTGTTGTGATGTGTTGTTTAGTGCTGCGTTGTGTAGTGCTGTGCTGCGTTGTGTTGTGTTGCGATGTGCGTGTTGCTATGTTCTTTGTTCCTATGATACCCTAACGGTCTTTCAACCATATGCTTGCCTTATCGTTCACGTGTTTCCTCATTCATGTGTCTTTCTATTCATAACTTCCCTTTTCCATGTGCCCTTCCATTCATAATTTCCCTTATCCACGTTACCTTTCATCACTAACATGTCTCTTTTAGCCACTTTCTATACATACTCGTATGTCTTCTTCGATGGCCTTTCTTACTACATACTAGTAACATCAGTTCTCGTTTTCTCTTAACCTTCTTTGTGATACTTCTCTCAGAACTTCATGACTCACGGCGTCACTTTCTATTACTCTATTGTATAGGGGTCATTATACTGCATGGGTCATTGTACTGCATAAGTCATTATTCTGCATAGGTCATTATTCTGCATAATTCCTCTATCGTCAATATTTATGCGCAGGTATCATTTAAATGCTATCTAACTAAATTTCTCTCAAGTTCTTACACTTTTTTTAACTTATGAAATTTTAGCAAGCATCTAACAGAGGTGAAATTCTGGATGAATTTCATCTGTACTCAGTGTTTATTTATTCATTTATTTTAACTCCCCTTTTAATTGTGCGTAAATCTTCTCAAACATCAAGGAATCATTACTCCTGCTACTGCAATCATTACCAAGTACACATTTTATCTTCATCATGACATGCTTTACTGGTCGTATGTTCATTTTGCACTAGCTAAGGTGTTAAATGAATATCAGACATACAGAGACTTGAAAGATGTTTTGTTTTCTGTGCGGACAAAAGTATGTATAGAAGTGTCATTTTTCCTACCCGGTTCTAATACTGAAACATGGTGTCTCAAAGTAGCAAAGAGAAAGAACACGCATATGAGATTTAATGTTCAGAAAAATGAGGACAATGACATGGTTTGATACTGAGAAAAATGAGGAGAAGCAGTGAAACACTGATCCAGCGGAGGGTTTTCAAATTGCACGAGTGCAGGAGTTTAGGTAGTTTGGAAGTGTGGACGCTGAGCGAGCATTGTCTTTTTAAGAGATGGATAGAGTCAGCAGTTTGAGAAATGCAACAAGAAGTAAATTGAGGTATGCGTAGGTGGAGTGATGATTGTGCTAAGTAGGAGAAGTTTGCCTCTACGCAAGAAGTAAGTGTGATAGTGTACGCTAGAGGCCGTGTGGTGTGTATCTTATCGATCTGGTTTAGAAAAATTGTGGTAAAAAACCCCGAATTGTGGTCCAGTCTCCGATCTTACTTTCTCTTTAAAAAAGTATGGGATCCACACCGTGACGTAGTAAGAGTAAGTGAATGAGAACAACCAGACCCTGGAACAAAAGAAGTGTCCGAACGGCGAGATGCTTGACTTAGAACCATAGTGCTTTAGCATTGGTGTGTATGCTGTGACTCATCATCATCGGCTATTCTGTATTCTTAGCAGGTGTATTCTTATTATCATATAAGTTATTATTTCCCCTTATCAGAGTGGTATTTCTACGTCAGTGGTTCCCATCCTTTTTGTGATCAAGTACCACTTGGAGGTCCCGTACAGTCGCCGCGTACCACCTGGTTCCAGAGAAACTAAATTCGATCAGATATCACTTTATTTCCATAATTATCAAATAACAAAATAAAAGTTGTTCATGACCCCGAAAGTATTTGCGTACCACCTGGAATGCCCTCGCGTACCACTGGTGGTACGCGTACCACAGGTTGGGAACCACTGTTCTACATAGGTACGTGGAGATCATAAAATGTTGAGATGCAGGAAGTACATGACTAGAATTATTAGGTCAGCATTGAATGAAATGTATGTTGAAAGTAGACGGAGTTACAGATGGATGATAAATTGATAGACTGGAACAAGCGCTTAGGAAGAGAATTAACTGTCACTGTAGATAGCGCGTATGTACACCAGTGCTTGAAATCAGTAGAGGCTGTTTTTGCGTAATGTACTTCTGTATTTGGGTAGATTGTATACCTCTAAGATGCAGACGGTTAACAATAATTTTAGATTGTGTTACGTCCCTAACGGAGCAATTGTTTCCAGATCCTCGTCGTCAGCGCAGGTCTGAACCATCTGCACCTCGTAACTCTGGGTACGATCTGTCCGCAAACTCGGGTTCTACAACGCCATCTTCTCAGGCCCCTATGACAGCATGACGACTCCCACGCCGGCTGCAGCTGTTCATGCTACAGCGGGTGCTTGCCATGCATCATCACCCTCATCTTCACCATCATCACTATTATCACTCCTCGGACCAACCACGGCCTGGTCCATCTTCATCCGTCTGCCTTCCTCTTCCAAAGAAGGAACTTTGCGTGCCTCGTTCAAAAGGTGTTTGCCTGCCGCCTCATTTGAAGGACTCTTCTGTTGCGTCTGGATCAAATCTCCAAAATAAAGACCTTGCATCTCTTCAGGAAGGTTGTGCTGTCAACAGTCAATTTACTTCTAGTCGATTCTTTGAAAAGAGACGCCAGCGTCCTGACGCACATTTCACGCCATGGGGACGTCTACGTAGACCCATATACAGGATGCGCCACTGGAAACACATTAACAAAGCCGTTCAAAAATCGGTGAAGAGTAAAAAACCTACACCTCAAAAAAATTCTGAGCAACAAGACAAGTTTGAGAACAGACTGGAGCTTAGCACACAAAGTGACGTGGTTAGGATTGAACTTGAGGACGTGACCAAGTTCCATCTGAGGAATCGAGAGTACTACGTGCCGAGGGATGATGTTCTTCAGAGCGTTCAAACCACCGAGTCGCACTTCAGTCAAGGCGTCAAGAAAGGCTCAGAACAAGCAGACATGAATCGGTCATTCAAGAAGAAACGTCAGGTTTCTCAGTGCTACACACCACCCAGTATAACCGTGTTCAGTATCGCCGACCCTAAAAAGAACTCGGCTGTGTTCAGTCAGGGCATTTTTTCTAAGCTGCAATTGACAAAGCGGTCTAGCGACCATCCGAGCTGGAAGAAGCCTGAACAATCTACACAGTGCCCCACAAGACTTTCTTGCTCTGGCAAACAGGAGGATAGCTCAGATCGCATGTCCTGCCATGATTTGCCTGCTTGTGACAAGACTAAATCAGTAAAAGATGTCAACTTGTCAGACCTGAGGGAGCCTGATTCTGAGCACTTTAATGCGTCTTCCAAGGTAACACCGAAAGGTTATCCAAAATCAGGTCATAGAGAGTCGGTAGTTACTGATACAAATTTGTGCAGATGTGAGTCGGCGGCAGGTGGTAAAAAAATTGAGAATGATTGTGATGGGAAAGTGGTTGCGTCAAGCGACAAGAAAGACGAGTCGGAAAAACTCAAAGAGATATCTTTCAAAACTGAGAACGGAAGTTCTACCACTGTGAGCGAACTCGATGACACGTCACGTTCGATGCTACCTGAAAGCAAACGAAAATTAACTGACATCAATAAATCTCTCCTTGATTCAGAAATTGCGAAATCGCCCTCTGATAATATTCGTAATTGCAACGGAGGCTCTGGTTGCGCATTAGCGCCGTACCCACTCATTTGGTCAAGGAAGGGAAAGTTAGAGAACGCTCCTTGCATTTCTTTGGACTATTAGACGAGGGTGCCGCTGTAGCAGAGCGCTCACTCAATGCGGTTGAAAATTTAACAAATCTCTTTGTTTGCATGCGCTCTGCAGTGCTTAGACCTTAATTTCATACACTGTAACTGCAGTGCTTAGACCTTAATTATATACACTGTTACTGCAGTGCTTAGACCTTAATTACATACACTGTTACTGCAGTGCTTAGACCTTAATTACATACACTGTTACTGCAGTGCTTGTACGTACATTCATTACATACGTTGTTACTGCAGTGCTTGGATGTTCACTGCATACAGTCTTACTGCTTTTAAAAATTTAGAACTCTCAAATACATGTTAGCGCAACTACAACGCTGTCAGTAATAAACACTTAGATTTTGTTTCGTGTATGGCCGATTAATGGCCTCCAGATCATCTTGCTGTTTGACTTGGCGTAGAAATACAAATATTTTCTCCACATGGTCATTCTATTCAAGTAGGTTAGCTTTTAATGAGAATGATTTATGAAAACGCATTTTTCTATCTTCATCTGTTTTAAACTAACAAGCATTAATCCCTTCTTACCGCTTCCCTTCCTCATGTATTAGATTCAGGTTGGACTGAAATTTGTGAGAGGCTTACTTGTGTGTGAGGTTTCGCTTTATCCTGTCAGTAAGAAGTTATAGCGGCCTCTAACTTTGCCAGACCAGAAGATTCGAATGCATTCTCAGGGAATATACTTTCAAAATACTACTGTCCTAGTATTTTTGTTCGCTCGACAGCTAACTGTCACATTCCAAAAATTGATGAATCTGTCTAGGCGTATTGATGCATTTATTTGATTTAAAACGATTGTGAGGGAAAGTTTCTTTTTCTGATTCGTGCCTTGATGACGAAACAATTTTCTCTGTGTCACGGAATTGTTACTGTGGTCGACGTTGCTGTCCTCATTCCGAGCGTGAACCTTGAAGCTACAAATTTCATGGTGCTACTTAAGGCGTACCTTAGACATCTTAGAGACAGTTAGTTAGCTCTTTTTTAACCTGGTGTTGTAAGCTTGTTGTAAACGAGACGCTGTTTATTTCTACTGGCATTGGAATTGTCATAGCTGCCACTGAAGTGGTTTATACAGTGAGAAGTTTTATATTCGGTATGCAAATCTCCTTCTCAAAGCTCTTCTTAGTCTTGTGTTAGGTTTTGGGCTGATTTTGAATGTTAAAAGCATGTGCATATCTTACCGAGGCATATTCTAAACATCTAAGCAAAAGCAATGTTCGACTACTGTTCTTTTTTCGTCTCCGTGCGTAGTTCATGTTAAGTTTATTAGGTTGGCATGGAGTGCAAGAATATCATATCGACATGAGAAAGAAGTGTTGGTGTGTGTGTGTGAGGAGGGTGTAGACTCCCAACATTGTGATCGGTCATCACAACTGAAGATCATCACGCTCTATCAGTATATTGTTTAGATTTACTTCAGTGGTTTTTATGTCTCTCAGTTGAATTGAGAATCATGTCTTCTATTGCTGAAAGTCGTCTGATAAATTAGTTATAGTATTTCAACTAGCGTAGAAAGTGTATCGATTGATTGTTTCCGTACCGAGAGAGGGAAAACGTAGCAGTGTATTTAGCTGATGGTACAGGTCAGGTAGTCAATGGGTATAGATTTATTGGTATAAAGGCAATTGTAGTCAATAGTAATTAATCTATTTATCAATTGTGAAACTTTTTTGATCGGTTCAACGGAATAATAGAAGGGAAATATAACATGCGGAAAACGCTGATGTTTTGGAACTTTGTGACTTTGCTTGGGTTTGAACGTCGTGACGGTGTCATCAGTCGTAGTGAAACGTGGTGTAAGACATTGCTTCGAACACTGAATTCCACTCAGACCGTCGAGCTTCTCCATCACAGCACGGTAACCCATAGAGCAGTTTGAAAAGTTATTGTCATCCTGTCATGGTTATTTTGGAGACTTGAGTGACTTGGAGCTCTGACCAGCGTGCTCTTGATGCTTGAGATGGAAATGGATCCAGGTCCAGGAAAATCTCTCCACGAAAGCTGGCTTTCAATGCAACCAAAATTGTTTTCTGAATCTATTCAGGAAGACAAGTAAATACAACTAATTGTGTCATCTGCGTCCAATTGAAGGACAGATAAAGGCTACTAAAGGTGTCAACTACGCCTATTTAGCAGGACAAATGACTGCAGAGAAAGCATGATATCTGAAATCTCTTGAAAGAACACTATTTAAAAGAAGAGAAAGAAGAACAATTTTGGCAGCGAACTCAACTGTAACTTGTGATTGCTGCAACGTGTGTTTTGAATCTATTAAATGGTATTATCAGTGAACATAAAAAGACCTTATGGGCCTGCTGATGAAAAGCAAAAGTTCCCTTGAGTGAATATGGAAAATAGGCTTAAGACGCGTTGGTGTGGTGATTTGCTGATGGATTTTGGACGTTCACAAAGAACTTAATACCACGGGTCTCGTTTTTAACGTTAACGATTCGTCGAATTTGTGTGTATGGCTTGAAATCCTAAAAATGAAAAGAAAGTAAGAAAAACATATAGTAAAAAACTTTGGTAGGAGTGAGGAAATGAATTACAGACTACGAGAGAAAAGACGGAGTAAATTATGTTAGCCGTGAAATGAAAGAATCCAAGATCTAGTTCTCGTTTGACTTTCCGTTTTTTTCGCGCCGGTTTTAATACATGACAATGAATGACAGCTGGTTACAGCTGCAGCAACTGATCACCTGACTGTCTAGGTCAAGTTTTGTGTCGCAACTTGCGAACAAATGTTCTTTTGCCTTCACTAAGGCAGTGTTCGTCAGTAGTGCTAGCTGTGTATGTATTCATACTTATAGAGATTCAATGTACATAGATCACATCTAGTTCACTTTGAGAAATATGTGCCGGTACCTGATATTTTCAAAACGACCTGAATTTCTTAATATACAAAATGGTTTTAATAGAAAACTGCAATTTTAAATTTAACATTTTGCATTAGTATTTGTACCTGTATGACAACATCGAGGATTAGCCTTATCTGTCCCCTCACACGAGGGACTTCGCTCTCCGCTCCCCCACAAGCACCGAGCAAATCATGCTTAGATGTTTTGAAGTGTGTGAGCACTGCCATGCGTCCTCATCCTTCGTTGATTTGATGTCATTAACAGAATTTGTTCAGTTTTTACCACTCTTGGTTGGTCGTGGACAGTAGCGATTGCGTATTTTAATGTATTGGGAAATTTAGAGTTTTCGTAAGCTTTTTCTTGAGGCGTCTTTTGGAACTCTGGAGAGGTGAACGTACGGCAGTGCTCCCTCAACCTCCAGTCTGGACTTGTATCGCTGCTAACTGCGACTTTATGCGTAAGTTTACCATTGTTTAAGTGTAATAATTGAAGTTGCTAACCGGTATGACCTAGAGTTAATGTGTGGATGAAATAGGCGGGAAGCTTTACGCACAACTTTATACGTTCAGGTGAAATTGCCAGGTCTGTATGGTTCTTCTACTTGCTTGATTATGTCCATTATTCAAAGTGGTAAGTTTGCGTGGTATGTACACTGCATGACATGCAGTGTATCTGCGCAGGTACTCTTGTACTGGTACGAGTCACTCATCTGGTCCCTTACTAGACAAGTACCTACACAGGTACATGTGTAGACCTTATCCGGTCTACCTGTAAAGATATACCTGACAGTTTTACTTGCACGCCTGTTGTTGACAGCAAAGTTCCCGACCTCCTGTTATCTAAAATACCTCTCTTTTTGTTCGTACTAAGTAGTAGAACATAAGTATTGCGTAGTATTTATGTGCAAGACTCCACCGTCTACTTCTATTTTTTCGATGTTTGATGGATATTTATAAGAGAAACCCTTGCGTGCAAAAAGCTGGGTTTAGTTACGGGTATCTGTTATCCAGCTAGCTTTAGGAGAGGCGCCCGCGTTGTCCGCATCTTCGTTGCGGTCGCCAGTGGCAGTTTGCAGTTGTTGAGCGACTCGATTGTCCGGGACATTGCGTTAATTTGTTAACTAACCACAAAGTTCTCTGGTCCAATTGCCGACCAATCAAAGAGTTCCGTGGACTAAAATGATCGGCTTATGGGCCGCATAAATCTCAGTAAACTACGTTCCTCGTTCGATGCAACTTGGTTTGGGTCACCGCAGAACGGGGTACTGGAGTGCATCCTCTAGTAAAATTAAAACTTTAGATAATTTGAATGCTGCGCATAAGAAACAATATGTTATTGCAGATTCTTTAGTTAAAAATTGATACTACGGGGAACATGTGATTCACGTAGGAGATAAATTAGTCGTCCTCAAGGCTAGTCGTCTCCTAGCATGCGTCTTGAGGAAAATTTATAGGAATTACGTTTCTGTTATGAAATTTGTTTTGGAGGTTTCGTTGTTTGAACAAGAAACCATTATTGGATTGAACAAATTTGAAGAACTCTGACTTCTTAACGCTCGCCTTGGTGAAACGTAACTTTGAAGTCTGCGTCGTCTCCAGTAGCGATACTTCTCTTTGTGTGGGACAGTCCAAATTGCTGACGTCAGGCCAGTGTACAATTTTAAACAAGTAATATTGAAAATGTCACTGGTGCATCAGTACGTCTCGCTGGAATGAAGGATGCAAAATCAGTTAATTTTTTTATGTATGATTGCCGACTGTGTGCGTATTCTCATTTCAAGTTTTGAATCGTGTTCTTTCCCATTGTTTAGCTCACGGCGGCCATGTTGAGAAAATGTGAATGAAACCAGAAATGCAGTAAGAAGTTAGATAAAAGTGTGGTAAACCAAGGATCTTGTGGAGGCACGAAGTGAGAAGTACTGAGTGAAAGAGGTAAGTCTAGCTAGCGTCTGACTCTTAAATGAATGAAGAATGCGTGTGGGCCAATTTATATATGATGTATCCCTGATGAGGCTTGGGTCTATCTGGACTGATCTTTTGGAAAGTCTGGCCGTGGGAAAAAGAACACATGCTGTGTTGGGGTAGGAGTAAACCACCAAATGAAAGGCCGTAGATGTGACTGTAGGTCTGTGTTGCGTAGGTGTGGGTGTTTGAACTGACTTGCCTTTTGCCATACCCTCTTTATGCGGGTAATTGCCATGGTATGTTTGCTATGTTTTTGCATTTTGCTGTTCTATTCTCAACAGTTACATATTTCTAACGGTGATACATCCTTTTGCTCGAAAAATTATTAATTCTCTGATGAAATACAGTTCGCTGAAATTCTAGGTTATTGTAAAGTGAAAAATGTATTGGTACAGTTACTGTATTGTTGCTCCTAGTGGGGAAGGTTAAAGGTAGATAGTGGATGCTTATTTGATAGAAGAAAATAGCTGTTTTATTGACTGATATGTGACGCTATTATGTACCGTGTGTAATTTTAGTCGAGTAAGTGTGTCAATAAAAATTGTAATTTTCAGTTTGGACTTCGGAAATCATATGCTATTTCTTTGTGAACAGAAAGGTATAAGATGACCGAGGTTTCGTGTCACGTGACACTCAATGATCAATAACTTAATTGTTTTGTTATGAAATAATTATTGCACTTTATTATTAGTTGAATGAATATGCTGTAGTATTAAATGAACCATTTCCTTGGTACACTTCCTAATGATAAACTACGGGTACTTTGCTAAGCTTTCTTATTGTAATCCTTGTTTGCACTGTAAATATTGGCCAGCTTTTGACCTAATCAGTGGTTATTTCATGACTTTAGTTTTTGTTGTGGCAACAGATTTAATCTTGGGACAGATTTTATTTAGGAGTAGATTAAACTCTGGAGCAGATATATTTCGGAGGCAGATTTAATTTTAGCAACCGTTTTCAACTGCAAGACAGCAAGAGCTGTAAATCTCGACAACAAAAAAGAGCTGTATACTTTTTATTTTAAAATTATTTTGTGGACAGCTAATTTTAGCGTTTCAACAAATTTGGTCCTGGCTGAAGATTTAATTCCCCCATTTGTTTAGCAGTTACATGGATGTCATTACTTGAATATTGTCGGCACTCTGGTTTCACTCAAGCTTATTTCCAATGATTTCTGAATCAATAAAAATGTGCTAGTAGAATTTCACTATTTTGCGACAAAAAATTTCCTAATAATTTTTGTATCGTCCATCTCAAATTGGCACTTTCGATTAATTCAAATTTGTTTGATTACTGGTACTGATCTTGTCTGTTTAATTGTTAATGTTGAGTTTAGTGGTATTTATTTTTTATTGATTCACTTTTTAATTGGAATTTTATTCCCTTATCTGGTCTTATTACCAGTAATTTATTCATCTACTCCCTTTTAGTAAGGGAAACTAGTTGATTAATTGAAAGTTATCAACTTAAACTAATGTGTGATTTATTACTTGATGGAATGCATTGAACCACCCACTTTATAACCGAGACTAGTATACATATAACTAGAATTAACTGTTGCTAACTGGATTGTTCCTGCTTTGCTGACTCCCTGTTAATGGGGTCTAGTTTAGTCAATTTTTCACAGTTTGTTTCCTTCGGACAGTGCCATCTCCGTAGTAATGGAAATTATGATGAGTATTCATTTGTAAGACTAATATTATTCATACAATTCTAAGAGAAAATTCTATGTTATTCCCTACTGGATTCTTGCATTTAATGCGTTCTTATTTGAAATGAATAGTCAGTTTGTCTCTTCTCAGCAGCTGCTGCAGTTGTCTCTCTTCTCAGCAGCTGCTGCAGTTGTCTCTCTTCTCAGCAGCTGCTGCAGTTGTCTCTCTTCTCAGCAGCTGCTGCAGTTGTCTCTCTTCTCAGCAGCTGCTGCAGTTGTCTCTCTTCTCAGCAGCTGCTGCAGTTGTTTCTCTTCTCAGCAGCTGCTGCAGTTGTTTCTCTTCTCAGCAGCTGCTGCAGTTGTTTCTCTTCTCAGCAGCTGCTGCAGTTGTCTCTCTTCTCAGCCGCTGCTGCAGTTGTCTCTCTTCTCAGCCGCTGCTGCAGTTGTCTCTCTTCTCAGCAGCTGCTGCAGTTGTCTCTCTTCTCAGCAGCTGCTGCAGTTGTCTCTCTTCTCAGCAGCTGCTGCAGTTGTCTCTCTTCTCAGCAGCTGCTGCAGTTGTCTCTCTTCTCAGCAGCTGCTGCAGTTGTCTCTCTTCTCAGCAGCTGTTGCAGTTGATAATGTGGACGCTTGAGCGTCGTGTTTCGGCGTCTGAATTATTAAGAAAATTTGCAGCTCGACGTTTTGTTTTCGCTGCATTTGAGGTTATTTTAAATGAAGCCTTGCTTTCAGGCGCTGCTTTCATGCTTTGCAAATCAAGTATGCAATAGTAGGCTGTAAGCTCCCAGATTTACATGTATTGTCTACCATTATGGTGATGAATTCATGCTTCACTCAGGAAAATAATATTTTCTCGTCTGTATTACCGCATGCAGCTAGCATTATCATTCTCACATGCTTATCTTTGAGAGACTTCTCTACTTAGGTAACTTCCAAGGTCAGGAGGGACAAATATTTTTACCCTTTTTCAGTGAAACTAACTTACGACGCGTCCATCGCGGCATAAGGATAAAAACATTTTTCCGTGTGTGTATTTCTTGAAAATGTGTGTTTGTATGCCACCGAAATTTCGCTTGTTTGAACGGTGAACACTTCGTGCTCGTTGTGTGACGTACGGGGCATGTGAATACGTTGTAGACGGTGCGGCAACATGATTTCCTTTTTTCATGGGAAGTTCCTTTCAAAAAAAGGAAGTTATGCTGTCGCACTTTGTCCCTCGAGCCTCATAATGGGCGCAGCGTGCACAATGTTGGGGCAAATATGTAGCTTAATTTCTTGCATGTGGCTCTGCAGTCACGCCTGTCATAGTCACCTTGTGTTCATGCAAGCGTAATCCAGATCGAAGGAAACTACGGGTCGTTTATATAAGTTAAATGTTTTTGTGATGTGTTGGGACGAAACAGGCGTTCCTATATTGTTTCGTATGCGTTTAGTTTCTTTATTTTATTAATTTCTCTTGAAAATTAAGTTAACTTGTATCATGTCGATCTCCTGATCATCACAATTCGATTCACCGAAACTAACAGCAGGAATATTGCTTTATTTCTTCGAGGTTCTTGTCTTGTGTGCATCTTTACTTCTCGTGCGATCACTTTTGTTTCAGCTGTTAATCTTAATCTCCCATAATTCACGATGTAACTAATGACCTAGTGTAGTTGCCAGGGCTTTTTTCACAAATTGCTTTTAAAATTACCTCTCTAATCTTTCAAATATTTTCGTTGTATTGTCGTGTCTGTTTCGTAAGCTGAATTTACGTTGTTTTTTTTCGTGTACACGCGACTGGGACGTACGAAGCGTGCTCTGTTGTACGGAGTACGCGGTTGTGCGCATGTCTCCTATGTGTATGAGAACCGTGAGCTGTTACTGAACAACTTCTCCAGTGATCATTCCACGCAAACTTTGTAAGCGGGTGAACATCATGCTCTTTGTTTTTGTTGTTGTTAATAGACTTGTAATCGGGACTCGAGTTTTGAGGTGCGAGTGTTCCTCATTTGAAGAATGTTTGTGGACTTCTTTATGTAATTTCGTAGTAATAGACTGTGTAACCTCGGTGTCATAAACTGTATAACTTCGTAGCTGTGAAATGCATAACCTCGGAGCCGTACATTCTATAACAAGGTCTCCCACATGGCGGGAAGCCTTGGAATTATATCAATTTCAACTCGTCTATGACATTTTTATGCTCCTTAGTATTCCTTCCAAGTAAAGGAAATATTAATCAAGCTACTGATATTACGTGGTATCGTGGGTTTCAAGCCTTTGGGTAAAAGATCGCGAGTTCTAAATCGTGAGAAACCGACGTTCTATAACTTCGTAGTTATGAACTGTGTAACCTTGGAACTATGCGTTCTATAACTTCGTAGTTATGAACTGTGTAACCTTGGAACTATGCGTTCTATAACTTCGTAGTTATGAACTGTGTAACCTTGGAACTATACGTTCTATAACTTCGTCGTTATGAACTGTGTAACCTTGGAACTATACGTTCTATAACTTTATCGTTATGAACTGTGTAACCTTGGAACTATACGTTCTATAACTTCGGAGTTATGAACTGTGCAACCTTGGAACTATACGTTCTATAACTTCGTCGTTATGAACTCTGTAACCTTGGAACTATACGTTCTATAACTTCGCCGTTATGAACTGTGTAACCTTGGAATTATATGTTCCATAACTTCGTCGTTATGAACTCTGTAACCTTGGAACTATACGTTCTATAACTTCGTCGTTATGAACTCTGTAACCTTGGAATTATACGTTCTATAACTTCGTCGTTATGAACTGTGTAACTTTGAATATGTACGTTCTAAAATTTCGGAGTTATGAATTGTGTAACTTCTGAATTACAAACTATGTGACTTTGTATTTATGAACAACATGAGCTCTTTGTTATATGTAAATCGTGTGACTTCGTAGTTGCGTGGCTGTAATGTTGTCATAAATTGTGTTGTGTGGTGACGTCTCGTAACAACTATGCATAAAAATTGTGCTTTTTGTGCCTCAGAATTGTACGCTATAACGTCAACTCAATGTTACAGTAAATAATTTGCTAATTTGGACAAAAGTTCAACATTTTTTTCAACATACTTGCCGAAAATGAGCGCAGTACGTCACGTGGTCACCTAAATACCATCACAGGAGATAATTTTCTAGCTGGGATTAATAAGCATGCAAATTTGTGTAAATTCTTTGTAATTGGATGATGAACTGGCGAAGCATCCTGTTTTTATAGATTTTATGTACAAGTTGCACAGTTTCTACTGGAAGCGCAGGGCTGTTCTGAAGGCTGAGTAGCAGGTTACGCAGCTTATGTTGTACTCACATGATACATGTGTGATGAACGGGTGCAGTCATGGTGACATGTACAGTTATGATGAACGGGTGCAGTCATGGTGACATGTAGTTATGATGAACGGGTGGAGTCATGGTGACATGTACAGTACTGATGAACGGGTGCAGTTATGATATGTATAGTTATGGTGACATGTAACTTGACATGTACAGGCGTCGATTCTAGAAATGTCGATGGTAAAATTTGCGAAAAATAAAATTCCTCTTATCTTTATCGTTTTCGAAAGCAATGACAGCTGACTAAATAACAGGTTACGAAATCTGAAAAGCAATAAGATTTTAACCTATTTTTATTTCTTTATTTGGTCTTGGATACTCATTTCTTTCAAATGACAGCCAAAATATCTGGTGCAGCTGTTGCCAGTTGAAACATCTGATGCAGCTGTTGACAGTTGAAACATCTGATGCAGCTGTTGACAGTTGAAACATCTGGTGCAGCTGTTGACAGTTGAAACATCTGGTGCAGCTGTTGCCAGTTGAAACATCTGATGCAGCTGTTGACAGTTGAAACATCTGATGCAGCTGTTGACAGTTGAAACATTTGATGCAGCTGTTGACAGTTGAAACATTTGATGCAGCTGTTGACAGTTGAAACATCTGGTGCAGCTGTTGACAGTTGAAACATCTGGTGCAGCTGTTGACAGTTGAAACATGGTGCAGCTGTTGACAGCTGAAACATCTGGTGCAGCTGTCGACAGCTGAAACATCTGGTGCAGCTGTCGACAGCTGAAACATCTGGTGCAGCTGTCGACAGCTGAAACATCTGGTGCAGCTGTTGACAGCTGAAACATCTGGTGCAGCTGTTGACAGCTGAAACATCTGGTGCAGCTGTTGACAGCTTAAACATCTGGTGCAGCTGTCGACAGCTGAAACATCTGGTGCAGCTGTTGACAGCTTAAACATCTGGTGCAGCTGTTGACAGCTTAAACATCTGGTGCAGCTGTTGACAGCTTAAACATCTGGTGCAGCTGTTGACAGCTGAAACATCTGGTGTAGCTGTCGACAGCTGAAACATCTGGTGCAGCTGTCGACAGCTGAAACATCTGGTGCAGCTGTCGACAGCTGAAACATCTGGTGCAGCTGTCGACAGCTGAAACATCTGGTGCAGCTGTCGAAAGCTGAAACATCTGGTGCAGCTGTTGACAGTTGAAACATCTGGTGCAGCTGTTGACAGCTGAAACATCTGGTGCAGCTGTTGACAGCTGAAACATCTGGTGCAGCTGCAGACTGCTTAAACATCTGGTGCAGCTGTTGACAGCTGAAACATCTGGTGCAGCTGCAGACTGCTTAAACATCTGGTGCAGCTGTTGACAGCTGAAACATCTGGTGCAGCTGCAGACTGCTTAAACATCTGGTGCAGCTGCAGACTGCTTAAACATCTGGTGCAGCTGTTGACAGCTGAAACATCTGGTGCAGCTGTTATCTTATCGACAGCTTGTGCAGCTGTTTGTCATTCTTGTCATAATTGAACCACAATTGTACGGTTTGCTTATGGATTCTCAACTTTCAACGTCCTCTCTATATTGACAAACGACTTTGGGTTTTGAACAGCCATCAAATTGATGGGATTTTGCTGTTTTATGTGGCACTGTAACGCCTTACCTAAGTTCTTAAAGGATAGTCTGGCTCTATTTTCATTTTGTATATAGTTAACTATATTTCTATACTTTGTAGATTTGTGTTTAACATTTTTCGAATTAGATTTCAAAATGGAGACTCACTGAAAAGTACTGTAAAAATTGAAGTATCAGTGTGTACATCAGACCTTTGTTATAGAATGTTTGTTCTTGGACATTCATTTCGTGCGTACAGTATTTCATAAATGCCAAAAATTGTACGATGATCGTGTTCCAGAAATTCGTATAACTTCATTCAATATAAAGAATCGCCGAAACCTTCATTAGAATTGAAAAAGAATGCGAAATGAACGCTTGATTCAGTCCCTTTTATTGTGTTCTTCTCAATACGTTTTTCTGAAATTCCTCGTCTGTAAATCGCTTGTCAGAGGGAAAACATCCATGTCTGCCGAAGCAAATTCTCTGTATCGTACTCAGGGATTTTTACTTAGTATTGATTGTATGTAATTTTACTCTAGAGTTTAAAACAAAAGTAATACACGCAGGCGTTTAATAAATGACGTACGTCTCATTTCGAATACCTGCTTCCTTATCGCTTTGTTATGAAGCCCGCGTTCATATGTAACTCTTGCTATTGTTTATTTGTTGCTGTAAGACGGAAGTTGGTGCAGCTAGGGCTGTTGAACTACCATGCATTCTTGTCCTGAGAATAATCAATGCAAATACTCTATTTTGTTGAAACTGAATACAGGATTGCATAGAAGTTACATTGATATATATGCATTGATATTAATGTACGTTCTTGGGTATTCAGGGTTTAAGCCACGAAAAGACTTAAAAGCAGACCTATTGTGTGACTTGTCCAGTGGTGAGCAAACGGTGCTTCAGTTTATTCTTGACTGTTATTTCTTTCACGAGTGCCAGGTGCGTTATTTTCCTCCAGAGGAAACCTGTCAGTTTGGTGGATTTGTTATTGTTTCGAGATAATGTTCTAGTGTTAGTTGCCCTCAAATAAAAGGGTGGAAATACCGGGCTCATGTGTATGAGAAATTAAGGTTTGCATGTTCGAACAATAAGTTTATTGGTCTCTGTGTTTTTGACGTTGTTCTGAGTATAAAGTGAAGCTTAGTTTTATTTTTGACTGACTTCATGTATTTTCAGGCAGCTTAGAACTTTTATTTAAAAAAGTGTTTTTAGCGCAAGTATATATGTTAACATTCGCCAAGGACGATAGGAGTGACAGTGGTGAAATGTTCCCTCTGTAGAAATTTATTTTATTGAAGTACTTGATGTTGGATAAAGATAAGTAAATTCTTTTAGTAAAGCAAGCAAATAATACACGAATTGGTTATCGCAGTGAGTTTGTTGATTTCATACATGGGATTTTTTAAGTGACGGACTCAGTGTATAGTTTGTTACTTTGTTTCATGACAATCATTGGGTGGTGAGTGACTGTGTCTGCCATGTGAATGCCTGAAGTTAGTAAGGTCAAATTGGCAACTGTATTGTAAACTCAGGAAAGCTCGTAAACAACCTCGATTTTAAGTTACGTAAAACCTCGAATAAATCGAGTTAGGCAATCGTTAAAAACGAGTTCCTGTTTCTACTTGATTCGGATCTTGTTGAGAAGTTCATCGTAATTTATTGGACATGTGTACTGTGCTCGGTGCACTCCAGCAAGTGCTAATATCGTGACTGTGTAGCCACTGTCTTCTAAAATGAATTTTTCCACGTATATTTCCTGGTCGAGCTCGGTCTTAATGATGTTAGCCAGTCCGGCCTTTGGATCTTAAGAATGGCCACATCCGAACTGATGGTATACAGTAAGTAGGTGATGCATGCTATTCATGCTAGTTGTGTAGTATGGTCAGGCGCCTACTCGTGATGAAAGGATACCTTCGTTTCACCAGTCCTCCAATTTATTGTCATTCACCAGCCCTCTATTGGGTTTGTCATTCACCTGCCCTCTCATGTGTTGCCATCCATCTGCCCTCTAATGTGTTGTCAGTTAAATTTCAATTACTGAAGTGTCACATTTTAAACCGAGTCAATTGTGGCTACTTCATTCTTGAATACTTTTAATTTGAATTGAGCGCAGATGGAGGAATTATTTAAAATAATTTTTGTGACCATGGATCGTGTGTTATTTTTGCATTCCAATAAAAGTATGGTGCTTTTTATGAGGCCGACGGAAGAGATGCATTTTTCCGAACCATGTCCTTGCGTTCTTTAGCAGCGAATGTTAAACTTGCTTTGGAAGTCAGCACTGTTTCTATCATTGTACAAAAGAACTATGCAACGTTTCAATTGCCTTTTTTGACTTTCACCTTTGCAAACATATTGAAATGACCAATGCGAGACAGGCGTGTGAACGCAAATAGATATTTATGGGCAATATTTTCTAATGATAGATAATATCGATCTAATTATTTAATCTCATTCAAATCATTATCATGGTTTGTAAGCAAATGCCACGGGCAACAGAGATGTGAGCTCCCAATGTTAGAAAGTTTATGTGGGTCGTCCGTGTCGAACCTTTCACCTCTTTACTCACAGTCATCAAGAGGGTGGCATGTTGATTAGCTCTAGTGCATTGGTACTGTATCTGTGCTAAACTTGAACCTGTATACAAGAACTGTTTGATTGCCACTTGAAGTAGCACTTCACCAGCTCTCTTGATGCTTTATTTCGTAAACTTATTCAAAAAGTCGTGGCTCGTTGGCTTGTAGTACCTCTTACTTGTTCCACGTCAGCAGCCCCTGAATGTTCCTCGTTAGCAGTTATGGTCCAAGTTGAAATGTGTCTGTCTTTTCCATGAGCGCTCATTTATTTGTTGGAAATATTGAGCCAACGATTTTCCTGGTATAAGCTTACTAACTACGCTATCTAAGGAAGCAGAAAAAATATCATAATGTATGTTACGTATCCGACAATTTTTTTCAAATATACTGTATACCTTAGTGCTTGTTATGGTTATAAGTGAACTGTAATTTATATCTACAGGTTATGTAAATGTTAGCCTAACTGCTGTGTAATGTTGCATGTTTTGCAAGCTTCTGTTCTCAAGTATTACCAGCAAACTTCATTACGGGTTTTAGCTTTCAACTGGGCAGCTAGGAGGCAAATTCTAATTTTTCTGGTCATTTCACTGAGTTCGAATTTTTACTCTGTTTGTGGTCGTTACAGATTTTTTCTTTGTTACATTATTTCTTGTTGTTTTCGTGTTTCTTTCTAGCGAATCTTGATTAAGGCCTGCTACTGCAAAACTATAATAATATGATGACAGCTCCCTGACGCGAACTATTAGATTTCATTATGTCCACTGGCGAGTCGGTCAGTTGTGCTGAAAGAGCCACGTTACTCGTCTTATTAGGGCCGATATAGTTTATTTTTTAGTTCCACTTGCCGGTTTGTATGACATTATCTGATTGTCATTTGTACTTCAATTTTCATGCATTTTGTTAAATATCTGCATAATTTTTTCTGACGCATGCACAATGTCTTTAATTTGTGAATACAATCTCATTGAAAGTTTATAAACAAAGAGATGGGAAATCACTACCTAACTCGTTCCACTGCTTGAAAGTCAAACCTGCCATTTCAGCGAACTTTATATATTACCCAAAATTTTAGGTGCGTTTAAAAAAAGTTAGGGAGTTATTTAAATCACACGCGCTCTCGCTCCAAGAACTTGGCATAACCCCAATGCAAAACTGGTGCAGGCAAATGCACAGATGAACGTGAGTTCTATGAATTCCTACTCCTGATTTTTTTATTAGGCCTCTGGGACTCCGCGCCCACAGGGATGTCGCTGTCGGTCACCAGATCCAGGTTGCTGGAATCAGTGGCGAGTTTAGTTGCAAAAGTTCGGAGTGGTATTCAATTTTTTTGTTCCTTTTTTATGTAACTCGCAATTTTCTTCCAAGTATCAGCGTATCTACGCCACCGCCCATCTCCAGTTTGCACATATTCTTAAGTTACTACTGTTGAAAACTTTCTGTTGAGGTAGCGATCATATCTAATAAGCTATCTTTAGCCGAGGACTCTTCAGTAAGTCAGCGATTTTGAAGTTGTTGCTTCAATATGCAGCTTGGAGCTTCACCCTCGTGCAGACGACCGTCGATTAGAGCACACACACACACAACAGTCGTTGACAGTCACATGTGGTCGATTTTGCACGTATTCAGGATTATGTTTATGGAGGGGCTGAGAATCTCGACATGGTATGTGTACAATCTTTCACAAGCGCGCTGCTATTTGTTTGGGTGTTCCTATCTATTGTAACTTTCATATCAGCAAAACGTGTATTCCTTAAATAGAAAGAATAACATCTTTTCTCATTAAAATTTTGCGATGTGTAAAATTGAATTGCTGAAAGGTCATGGATACGCAAGTAACAATCGAGATCAATAGAGATATTCATGTAGTCAGTTTCGGTAGTCTACCCACATTTTTTTCTCTTTGTTGTCTAATTTCAGCCAATAGGAAGGTTATATTTCATTTGTTTGGTGTGGGTGTCAACTTTCCATTGTTTTTTTATTTCGATTCCATCGAGGAGTCTCTCCATAGATCCAAGAGGCTTGCTGAGATTTCTTTAGAAATGTCGTTCCATTGTCCGGTGAATTATTTCCTTGTTATTTGTTGAGCAAGCAAAATTCAAAGTTATTCTCCCATATGATGATTTAAAAGTTGATGTTTCTTCAGAACAAACTTGTTCGTATTAGGCAGTTTTTAATGGTTCAATGAATTATCTGACGGATTTCCCTTCCCTGCGTCGGTACACAACAGAATCTAACATCAGAGCTGTTGTTTGTGGTCTGCGCGAGTGATGTCGGACTTGAAAAATCAAATTTTTACTGCGGGAAGTTCTACTAGACGTCATTTTTTTAACCTTTCATGCTACCACTGAGAATTTTAACCTCAACAACGTTACCATATGGACTCGAAGTCGACTAAGCGACCCTGCTCCGTAAACGTAACTTTTCTTAGAGTTCTGCCGTGGTTATCTATGACTCCTAAGGAGTTTATTGGCTTTAATGACTTGAATATCTCTGGTGCTTTGTTAAATGCAGATCATTGATATCGTCCTGGTATGCCCAGGGCCAAATATTCATTTTCTCATTCAAATGTCAGCAACAACTTCAAAGTTCGGAACTGCCGCGGCCTTAGTTTCAAAGGAATCAAGTATCTTCTTTTTTGACTCTGAAATTCATATTACTTTTTGTTGTCTTTTTTTAACTTGAATTCTGAGTGTAATTATGACGCATCATTATCTTTTTTTTTGAAACTCTAATTTCCAAAGACGAAGCCACCAAGGTTTTTTTTTTTGCTGTGCAACCAATTGCCCTGTATGACTGGATAGTCGACTAATCAGAGCCGTGCTGTAAAAATGATAGACTACACCAGGTATCCTGATGTTTCAGTATTGCAAACACGATGATAATGTAAGGTTATGATGCAGGTGTCATGTCGAGTAACCCAGTACCAAAATTAGTTTGACAAAATTTAATTCAAATTCCAAGAGTTTTGTGCTTAATTTACAAAATGAACTCGAATTTCATTGCTACTCAAGACAGACTTGTTTCTAAACTTCAGTTACTTGATGCATTTATTCTTTGTTTGTGTTAGATTTAAAATGCGCTTTATTGTTAACAATTTTTCTACGTGAATTAAAATTTAATATCTTCTCAACCATGTAGTTTTCCTTGAATTTTAGGGCGTTCAAATGTAATTTTTCCCCTTGATATTAAAGTAGATTTGTACCTTGTTTTATGCAGATTAAGGGTTTTTTTCAGTATATTTACTTATATATCTTTTCCAGGTTTATTTGCACCATATACAATAGAATTTGCACCAAATGGAGTTTCTTTTGTACTAAATGAAAACTAATTTGAATTAAATTTAATTTAATTTGCACCAAGTGAAAACCAATATGCACGAAATGATTAAAATACATTACAATTGAGTAAAGATAATTTACACATTATAATTCAGGAAATTTATTTGCATTGTATTCATCGATTTAATAACTCATTCATCTCATCCACGTGTACTTTAAAAAAATAGGAATTCATAATCCTTTTAAAATGTTAAATTTTTAGAGCTAAGAAATTATGATTATTGATGAAAATTCATTTAATGAAGACAAGATATTACAAATATAAATTGAATATTGTTATAGGATTGAAATATTGATATTCAAATCATAACAGAATATTTAATTCAGATTTGCTATATTTTATTTATTCGATTCAATTTCATTTGGTGTTGTTCATTTCCACTTTATGCGAATTGATTTCAATTTGGTACAAAAATTATCTTCATTGGGTGCAAGTTGATTTTCATTTGATGCGAATAGACCTGAGAAAGGTAAAGTGTACAGGTGTTTAAAGTTTTTTAATCAACCTGAATGTGAAAAAACTAAGTCATTTTCGGAGTTCATCAAATAACTTTTTTACATTTTTAAAATAATTAATTTCTGAAATTTTGTAGTTATGTAAATAAAATTCAGAATTTTAAAAGAATGTATATGGGATTAAACTTATGTATTGCAACCGTAACATGAAGTAAACAAATCGATGCCTTGATAATGTCGAGGTCGTTTAATTAATTTTGCGAAATGTAACTCGAAATGTCGACTGACGTCATGGTGCCCTTCTGTTCATTAGCTACAATTTTGCTAGAGATAAGTTTGCTTCTACATTGATTAATATGTGAAATTGCATGATTGCATGACGATGTCCCTTTTTTACGCATGCCTGGAACGCCATCACTAAATAGTAACACTAGTGAAAATATTCGCCTTCGACCATGAATTCTCCCGAACGAGTTGTTTTCAAAATTTCAAGTCGGATTGTGTCACGCGTAAGGAATTAATACGTTTCAACTTTTTTACCGTTTTTATATTACTTCCAATGTTCATTTCCTCGTCAGTGTTGGCAGCCATACAAAGCCAGTCCTCATTCTCTTTCCTACGTAGCCAAGATCCTCGTACTGTGCGTATGCTACAGTTCCAATAATGTAGACACCTGGTGTGTTGTCTACTTTCTTTCGTTCATGAGCTTGCGTGAACTTTCAGATACTCGTAAGTAGAGACTCATTATTTTGAACCTGTATGACTCCCGGTAGATCTGCATGATGTGTGTGAGAAACCAGCTTTTTATTCAGTGTAATAGCGACTCTGAGCAGGAATTTAACGTCATGGGCTGATTATGTTAAAAATCCTAGGTCTTTAAAAGAATTACTATGTCTCTTTACTTCTACTGGATTTAGCAGCAATGGTCAATCAGAGAATCTAAGTAACTCTGCACCACCTGAAGCTCTACCGAAGTTGTCCATTTAACGATGTGCATGGAATGCATATCGTTTATCCACTGAACCCAGTCCCTGGACCTACATGATCCATGAAAATTAATGTACCTTCGCATGAGTCGAGGTTAGAGGTTGTCGCCAGCACCACTTTTTGTTGTCAGACAAGTTCAAACTCTTAGTAGACATAAATCTTTCATTACTCAAGGATTTCTTATGCATAATTTATTATATGTTTACTAATTATTCAATAGTTTTTTCTATATGTATAGTTTGTTATCTCAGGAACCTAAACTTTTACGTATCTGAATGTTTCAAAGATTTTAATGATAAATGTGGGTGTCTTCGTGGGACAACGTTCCTAATAATATCATGATTTAAATAACCCGTGAACTGGTCCATTTACAATTACAAGACCAGGAACTTTTCGTTGAGACTTTGCATGCGTCATCATTTAGATTTTAAAAAACTCTATATCTGGATTCCAAGTTATTACCCTAATAGATGAACCTTGGTTAGACTTTATATATATTTTTTAATCTTGCCCAAAGTTCATTCATGCAACGCGGTTTTGTGTTCAAAATACGGAGCAAGGGGTCCCTTGTGACCACGGGTTTAACTACATTTTTCAATAATGGCTAAAAAATTTCTCGTTCGAAAAATCCGTCACTGATCCGTTATTAAAAATTCGTGCGCAGTTCACTTTTCTTTACGCAAATTCAATATTTTATGAAATGTGGACGCAATTTCTCAAATGCGAGCGTGATGTGTTTTTGCAGACTCATTTGGTTCTTATTGTGAGCGTCCGCCCTAGACCTGCTTTACGATACACGCTGTGTTTCAATTTCGCGGTTCTTTTTTAGAATCTTGACAGTGGGAGCTCGCCGATGTCCAACCTGTGTTTCGCAGGCCCTCTCGTACAGAACGGTCTCTTCTTCCTGGTTAATACAAATAATGTTTGCTCATTGCTAGTTATTATTGTATTTGTACATACGATGAAATCTATTTCTTAAAATAATAGTACAATATTGCCTCTTGAAAGTAGTTGAGTGCCACCACCAACTTACCAACAGTACAAATATAAATGTTTATAAACTGCCTCTATTATTATGTATATTGTGAACGTGTTTTCCTTCTTTTCTTTTGTTCGTGAGAATTACCTGGTGTGTAACTTATACGCATAAAATAAATGTTAGGAGCTGTAATCATAAAATAATATTTGTTAGTGATATTGTTTCATTTATTCCAAAGTGTAAGATTTAGCAGTACCGTTCAAACCTTCCTGAATGCTTGTTGAAAAAAGCTGCATTAAAGCTTTACTTGCGCGGGTGCATACTTTTTCCGGTTGTGGGGCTCTACGACAAATGATATTCAACAGTATTTTCACCTGTAATCCATTTCCTATTTCGCCATGGCACGAAAAAAATTGCCTTAAGGTCACTCAGGCTGGAAATGAATCGTGCAAATGAAATATTTTTACCAAATTCGTGGATTCAAGTAATTACTGCAGTGCTCTTGTATCCGAAATATCTGAAGGACTGTCTTTGAGCAAGCACACAAATACAGCCGCCGTATGTTCTCCAGGCCAGGCTTCGGCATGCCAGTGATATCTGCATACGTACTTCCTAGGAAAGTGCGTGCCCACTAGATGTGTGTACGGGCGCTCTAAATTGACAAAGTTCAGATAAACCTCGAAATTGAGCTTTCAGGTGTCAGAACCTCGATTTTCTACTTCCATAATTCTGAAGTTTGATTATATTTTGTCCAGGTTGCAAATTATCAAAAAAACTTAAATCTAGGGAGGCGTGGAGAAGGTGAAATATTATACCGAATAAAAGTTCTCGGCATTTAGACTTGGAAATTTTGAGCATTTCTGCTCGAAAGTTCTTGACACACGAGTAAAACTAGCCATTAAAAGCAAAAGATGGTTTCCTGTAACTCTTTTACCATTGAAATTCAGCTCTTGTCCAGACGCGCCTAAACAACAGGAGTAAAGCGGAACTCGAGTAGTTACCTACTTAGTTCTTCCGATGTTGTTTTTGGAATGTTTGTCGCTTGTGCTTCTGCCAGATAAAACGTACAGCACGTAACTTTCGTCTGCTATAATAATATTCTGTCAGTTGAAGCTGGACGATGAAGCAAGCTAAAAATTATAAGTTATTTGCAAAGTTGTGATGTTTGTGGGCTGCAGTATTTACTTCCTTTTCAAGAGGACTGGGTAGAATAAGAGCTTAGAATTGAACTCATCTGGTTTCAGTAGTTAACTTCAAACAAATCATTTTGAAACGAAATAATTTTTTTGAGGATAGGGAATTAAAAATACATATTTGTAAGAAGAAACCTCGATTAGCGTCCTCCAACTGTCGTGAACACAGCAGGGGTAGGGGGGAAACAGACGTACCGATGAATTACTTAAGTTATTCAAAATATAATGAAAAGATAAACATACAAATCGTACTGAGTATGCGAGAGTGTATCTTCCAGTCCACTTAATAGTAAAAGTGGACTAAACTTTCAACTTGCGCAAAAACTAACAAAAACTGCAAGTAAAAACCGCCCGAAGCTTGTGAGAATAAGTGGTGCCCAGTACCTCTACTTCCTTCCATCTGTATTCTCTGAAAGTCTTCGGCTCTCAAATGATGGAGATTCCTCATTACTCGCTCACGACCCTTCGATGAACGAACTTTATTAATTTGTGCAAAGTTTGTTCATTTACGTTCCCTTGATTTTCCAGTGCTAATGCCACTCTAGAGAAGTTGCGTCGCTGTGGAGTGCCAGGCACTCCATAGAAAAGATGAACTGGTGCGAGCAATGGAGATTTGTTGCTGAACAAAGTTAGTTGATAGCATATGTCTAGACATATCGCGCGGGAAGACAGCCACAATTCTGAAAACTTATTCTAAAATTAACTAAAACTTTTTTGATAAAGAAACGACGAATTTAGTTTGAGAGGCATCAGAAAACTCGTGAATGAGTGGACAGAGATTATTTGAAATAGATTCTGAGGAAGATTATAATTTAACCAATTTCGTGTTCAAATTAACCCAAATACAGAATGGAAAAGCGAACAGATCACACGTTAGTACTTGATATTTTGTCACCCTAATGATTGGTTATCGTAATACGGGGGCTGTACTGATGTTCAGTGACCGGTGTATGCATCAAGAACATTTCATGCTGCAGCATTTAATTCAGTTATGCTTATACGGACAGCATCGACAACAAGTATAAACTGGGGCAGCTCGTGTACTGAAATACAAGATTTCAATTGTTGTGGAACAAAATAATGAACATTATCAATGACATGGGTAACTCTGAACTCGAAGTATTAGTGTGACTAACAGTATCAGCATAAGCACCAGCATGATGGTTGCAGTAGCACCATCATGTGCAGAGTATCAACATGAGCACAAGCATGGTGGTTGCAGCGCCATCATGTGCAGCACTACACAATGAACAGCTGCAGCGTACAGGGGTCTGCAGCTGTCAGTCTGTGCTCAAGTGGCTGTAGAGCTGCGGTTCTACATAGAGAGGCCCGAGTCCTGCCAAGAGCTGACCAGTTGAGTGGACCCGGATACTCCTTCGTGGTTGGTTCTTTGTGATTGTGGACCTATAGCATGTATCCAGTTACTCCTTCGTGGATGAATCATTATGGTTGTGGACCAATTCCGTGTAACCAGTTTCTCATTCGTTGTCGGTTCTTTATGGTTGTGGACCTGTTACGTGTAACCGGTTACTCATTCGTGATTGATTCTTCGTGGTTGTGGACCTGTTACGTGTAACCGGTTACTCGTTCCTGGTTGACTCTTTATGAGTGTGGACCTGTTACGTGTAACCAGTTATTCATTCGTGGTTGGTTCTCGGAGGTTGCGTAGTGTTCTGAATTGCCCCCATTATGCTCCGCATACCACGCTGTAGTGCCCCAACATTTATGAAGAACCTCCTGAAATTTCCGTCAGTGTCAAGTTCAACTGAAGGCGAGTTTTTATTTAACATTCCACCCATGTATCAAAGCGACCATGTGGGAGTGTTGACAATTTCAAATAAAGATCAGAACTCAGGACCGGGTGTCTAAAGCAGTACACCATAAGACATGCTTCTATTCGGAATCAATGTGTCTCGAGTGAAGATCTAAAATTTACGTACGTATTCTACAGCCATGTTCTAAATCGTTTAAAAGTTCCTGGTAATGCTGTCACTGGTTCATTACCAGAGACCGCCTATTACCAGCTCCAATGCAATCTCGCTGAGTTACCATATAGGTACTGAGTACCGATGACTGACACGCTGTAATTTCATAGTAACACTAAACCTTTCTCCCATATTTCTCTCGGCGGGGTAGCCTTCTCGAATGTCCAGACTTGCGACTTTGATTGTAAAATGCTATTCGTACGAATTAAAGGTGATCCATAGCTTTATTACGCTTCGTTGTAAAAATAATTTGTTGATAGATTTATTACTCAACTTACATGGGGGATTTTTTCAAGCTCTGGTGACCAAATGTGATTTCATCCGTTAGATTAGAACTTTTACTTCGGACTATAAAAAACACCTTGAGATGGGTTACCGAAAGTGCACAAAGAGATGGCTTGTCGATTACGATTCTGAACGTGGTCTCAATGCGCTAACATACTGGAAAAATATTTCTTTCTTACAATTGTTAAGTCAAATGACGTCACACCATTCCTAGGCGAAGGTATTCTACGTAAGACAGTATTGTCTTGCGTTATTTGTTTTCATTAACTGTAGTACTACCTGGGGTGTGCATTGGGTTATTTATTTATTAATTCTAGTCCCATCTGTTGTGTGTATTGTGTTATTTTACTGATCAACGAGACAAGCAAGGCCTCTCTAGGAGTCCGTATGTCGTGTTCTCGTTAAGCAGCATCTCTCAGTCCGACAGTTTTGGTATTGTTTTGGGCTTCAGAAATACGGAAACGCTTTGCCAAATGTATTCACGATCACCAAAGAAAGAAGGTTGTCTAGAACTACAAATACTAGAAAACTTAATTTCATATTCGTAATAATCGCTGCCGACATGGTTGACGCGGCTAGAAAATACGGCATGGGACTTGGGTAAACAACCGAATAATTATCGAAGTAATTATCCGACCCAAGAATGGGCCAGAAGGTTCGTTCCTATAGCCTCATTCTATTCTATTTCATACAATTGAATTACATTAGCAAACAAAATACTAGCTGTGTATAGTAGGATAATTTGTTGGGGCAAATATAATCATTAACATTGGAGAAAGTAATGAAGCATTTTGCAGTCACACCGGCAGTCACAAAAAAATGAGTGTATGAAGATCTCAGTACATTTCCTTACTGTATGATACACCGGCCAATACCACATCTGTACAGCGGATGTGAGAGCACATGGACGGGAAACATAGAGCGGATGTGGCGTCATTCTGTTGCTACAATGCCAGCACTGATGACGTCTATGACTGTACCTTCAAAATGAGTACCTTGAAGGTACCTATATTACCCCAAGAGTGAGGGAAGCATAGGTACAGGTACCTATACTTCTGCCTTCAATATGTTGAGGTTTTGCTCACAAATCGTGCTCTAAAGCGTCATATTTCCTGCGAAGTGCCCCACCGGTGGGCTACGTAGGTTAGGTCCTGTAAATTTTTTCAATCTTCTAGTGACTGTGTGTACAAAGTAAAATTTTGCACCGGCTAGGCAATGCAGAAAACGTGTTAAATTACTTTCTGGTTCGTTGAGCCAGTAATGGCTGGTCTTTATAACAAAAATAATGAAAAAATTAAAAATAATAAAGTACGATTTACTGATTGTTCATCCCCTGAAATCCTGTTCATTCGTAATGTTCTACTCACTCTGGACCACCAGCTTGCATTGACGAGCAATTACAATTAGAGGATTCCAAAAACACACGTTATTAGTTGAAAAATATATTTTACTCTGGAGAAAACCACAGTGTTTTTGTTATAAATTTTTAGTCCCAAAAAAAATTATGAGAATTTAGAATAGAATAGAATAAGGCAATAGGAACGAGCCGTTTGGCCCATTCTTGGTTCAATACCGAAGTCCCATGCCGTATACCGAAGTCCCATGCCGTGTACCGAAGTCCCATGCCGTGTACCGAAGTCCCATGCCGTATACCGAAGTCCCATGCCGTAGGCTATCAGAAATATTTAATTAATTTAATTTCTCGGCTATCAGAAATATTTAACGCAATCAGAAATAATGTCGTTGGAAGCATTGATCTCTTAATTGACTTTCATAGCCCCGATATATTAAACCCCGATTTCTTGCCCACAAATAGGAGGCAAGTCTTGATACAAGGACCTCAGTCTTTGCAAGAGACTGAGTTCTCAGTTCCCTCGCTTCCGGTCGTATCGCTCAGTGCTGAGTCATCGCTAAGAACAAGTTTTTTGAAGCAATAATGTAGCTACATTGCAATTAAGGTAAAAATATTTCCATTCTTAGTAAGGAATGCGCATAATTTCTCACACTCGCAGACTTCATCTTTCTCAAGATATGGAGAACAGAAATAATGTTATCATAAACTCTGTAAAACAAAACCAGATGAGTATTTTTATATTCATATGTATGTTTGATGTCACGCGCTATTGTAATGATAGGAGGAAACGCAGACTTTTTAACATGCAAGATCATAAAAATGTAATTACCTTACAGCAATGTACACTATTTTTAGAACAATACATTGTTTCTATTTTCAGTGCATGCATTTAAGCATTGTGTTGTGGATACCAAAGGAGCGGGATTACTATAAAATACGAGATTTTTGTTATGAGCCTTTTTCCACTTCAATACGAAACTAGGTACATATTATACTTCGGAAAGGTGGCGTCGACAGGCAACTGAAAAAAGAGAAATCATTACAGTTGATCGCAACAAAAAAATGTGATAAATTCATTTATAAATCAATGAATTTTCAACAATATGCTGTATATTTATTAAAATACACGTGGATTTTTCATGTACATGCCTCCTAGCTAATAAGTAGGACATGTTACGTCCAAACAATAATTGATTTTCTCTGAACAATCATCGATCACAATGCATTGTACAGAATGATCGTTGTTTATAATGCACAGTTCATAATATTCAAGTATCGAGCAATTAATTTCAACAAAATAATTCTTCCCATTTGTACTGTATTTATGATCAGGATTTGTTGAGAATAAAGTCCGTGGCTAGACGAGAATTAATAAATAAATAACACAGTACAATTCATTCTCTAGGAAACAATATAATTAATAAATAAATAACTAATACAATACACACGTCAGGTACCACCAGCGTTAATTTCACCTCAATTAATCCTTTGTACGAATGCAGACTGCGAGAGGCATGACTTCGACTCACGTGCTGCTGAGCTAGTGCTCCAAACTCTGTTTTCTTGCACTTACACACCTCAACTTGACGTACTTGATGTTCTCAACTTGACGTACTTGATGTTCTCAACTTGACGTACTTGATGTTCTCAACTTGACGTACTTGATGTTCTCAACTTGACGTACTTGATGTTCTCAACTTGACGTACTTGATGTTCTCAACTTGACGTACTTGATGTTCTCAACTTGACGTGCTTGATGTTCTCAACTTGACGTACTTGATGTTCTCAACTTGTACTTGATGTTCTCAACTTGACGTACTTGATGTTCTCGACTTGACGTACTTGATGTTCTCAACTTGACGTACTTGATGTTCTCAACTTGACGTACTTGATGTTCTCAACTTGACGTACTTGATGTTCTCAACTTGACGTACTTGATGTTCTCAACTTGACGTACTTGATGTTCTCAACTTGACGTACTTGATGTTCTCAACTTGACGTACTTGACTTCCTAGACTTGACGTACCTGACTACCTAAACTTGACGTACCTGACTACCTAAACTTGACGTACTTGACTACCTAAACTTGACGTACTTGACTGCCTAGACTTGACGTACTTGACTACCTAAACTTGACGTACTTGACTGCCTAGACTTGACGTACTTGACTGCCTAGACTTGACGTACTTGACTACCTAGACTTGACGTACTTGACTGCCTAGACTTGACGTACTTGACTGCCTAGACTTGACGTACTTGACTGCCTAGACTTGACGTACTTGACTGCCTAAACTTGACGTACCTGACTTCCTAGACTTGACGTACCTGACTACCTAAACTTGACGTACCTGACTACCTAGACTTGACGTACCTGACTACCTAAACTTGACGTACCTGACTACCTAAACTTGACGTACCTGACTACCTAAACTTGACGTACCTGACTACCTAGACTCGACGTACCTGACTACCTAGACTTGACGTACTTGACTCCGTCGACTTGATTAGTCAGGAGTTTGTCGATAAAACTGAAAAAAAGGTCGAGTTATTGCAACGTAGAGTTGGCAGGTGGCCATGACAGCGCTGCATCACTGCACAGACTGGCAGCACGATTGCGTCGCTCGTTATGCTGTTCAAATGCAAGTTTTTATTACAACTGCGACGGCATTTCTTCGAGGCCAACTGAGAGCGTTTCAGTCAATGAAAATACTGGTGGTGGATTTCAGTTACCAAACTAAGTTTGTTTATATAAACGTTTAGATTTGATAACAGTGTGCTCAACTAATTGACTGCTGAAATTTTCGTTTGTAGGGTAGCTTTCTTACGCCATGAGTGCTGCTGGACGCGTAGATGTTGCGTGCAACATTAGTAGGCACATAAATTAAGAACTTACACCAATAACAGAAGTATACAGACCAGTCTAAAGGAAATAAAGAAGCTTCTGTTGGGGAAAAAAGAAGACAAGGCGAATTGAGTCCATACTCTTGCGCGACAGGCAATGCAGGTAAATATTTGCAGCAACTGCGCTCGGAAGCAATAAATGATAAGAGTTAATTCTGGCGACCAGCCTGTCACTGCATTGCAAGCTGCCTCGCCCTTCATGCATTATTGCCTTCTTTGTAGCATGAGGAGCATATCGCACATCATTACGACAATTATTCTCAGGTATTAAACGAGTCTTCAGTTACAGGCAAAATTTTACGAGAAACACACAACTTTTATGACTTGTGGTATCAGTTCCCTCTGTACGTTGCCCAGCTGTGAAGGATAATCCATAATTTGGTCTTAGGTTGTACGTTGTTTATGGACAGCACTTAGTGTGAATGTTCAAAATAATTAATTCTGGTAATGAAGTTTGATTTTCAAGCACCATGTTATTTTTGACTATGCGATGGATTGCAATTAAAGAGTTTGTCATTTATTAAAAGGGAAATTATGTCTTGTTATTCTACGCCCATTCTTTCATAAATAGGTTTGATTTTGTCGTAGGCTACTTATTCTTTATTCTGTGTGAATTTCTTGTTTTTTTCATGTTCAGCATGCTAAAATTTGAAGCATAGTCTAAGAAATTTCCAAATTACAGAGACACTGTGGACAAAAAAAATCAGATCCTAGTTTTCTGGTAACTACTGAGATTAGTACCAAGTAACTACTGGGATCAGTGACAGGTAACTACTGGTATCAGTATTAGGTAACTACTGGAATCAGTGACAGGTAACTACTGAAATCAGTGACAGGTAACTACTGGTATCAGTATTAGGTAACTACTGGGATCAGTAGCAGGATGAACACATGTAAATACCACACTCCTTACGCAGCTCTCAAGTCTCAATCTGTAACCCGTGCTCATCAAATCATGCTAACCTAAACATGAATGCATGTTCATGAAAAGACTATAGTTTAAGTAGTATGTATATGTGTGTACATACATATGAATTCATACACTGTATGTGAAGATACTGAGTAAACAGGACTATCGATAAATTCAAATCTTTCCAGTGGATTTCGACATCATTCTAGTTTGGCCATAGAATTGAACATTGTTGATACTTCAGAATTACTTTTATTTGATCGGTTTTGAGGATTGGGATATCAGTTGCATGACGAAATTAGGATACTTTGTAACAATTGGAGTTGGAATTAATAATGGTTTAAAGCACTATTTTGGTTTCTTGTCTGAAAAATTGAATAGTTTTGTACGTCACGTTTTCGGTAAGCAATGAGAGTAATGTTGCAATAAAACACTATCATCTCTACAATAGAAAATATTTTCGTTTTTTTCACGTAGTAAAAATTTTTAGTCTCTGTTATTAATGGAGCAGAAAATGACGATTTACTGGACGTCTACTGTTATTGCTTATTTTCTTTTCATCTAGAAACGGTGCTAAATTAGCATATTTTTCCAGTAATTTTAGTAGCAGGATGAGCGAACTAGCTAACATAGGGACGTGACTGGCTTATTAGTCAGCTGTGCAGGAATATTTTTGGTGTTATTTGTGTAAAACGGCTACCTTGATGTAAAAAGGAAGAAATACCATATTGTTTATTATAATAAAACATAGGTTTCTGACAATCGTGAGTCTGTCATAGTTATCGCCTTTATGTTAAGATACTACTGCACTACCTAAAATCAAAGGACAAAATGAGTAAGATAAAAGGCCCTTTTCAAGCATTTTCCATCAAAATGCAGTTGGCTTCATTACTGCTATTTTTTCAGCATATAATACTAAATTATCTCATCGTGTCATAACCTGCTCATCAAAAAGGAAAAGTTTTTTGTATCTGTCGAGTAGCGCGTGTACAAAGTAAAAATTAGGGGTTGATCTTTTAATCAATGCCGAATTTTTATTTGGCGCGCTGCAGAAATTCAGGCTAACTCAAAATACAACACAAAGATTTCATGACGACATTCAACAACGAAGGATCGCCGTCTCCGAAGAATTAATGTTCATAGGAAAGCTATTTACAGGAGATGACTTCTCATTATGGCGTACTGGTCTCTAATATCTCTAACTTAAGCACTGCCTCGGAAGTTGAATTTACAGGGAAAAGGATTGAGAAAGAGGGCTAACCCACGGATTATTGCATTGCAACAAGACAGGCACAATTAACCACTCAAAGTAATTTGATGAAGTACATTTCTTTGTACTTTTTACTATGTGCTTTGAATTGACACTGTGATGTTATCACGTGCGTGGCATTGACACTGATGTTATCATGTACATTGTATTGACTCGATAACGTTATCATGTGCGTGGCATTGACTCGATAACGTTATCATGTGCGTGGCATTGACTCGATAACGTTATCATGTGCGTGGCATTGACTCGATAACGTTATCATGTGCGTGGCATTGACTCGATAACGTTATCATGTGCGTGGCATTGACTCGATAACGTTATCATGTGCGTGGCATTGACTCGATAACCTTATCATGTGCGTGGCATTGACTCGATAACCTTATCATGTGCGTGGCATTGACTCGATAACCTTATCATGTGCGTGGCTTTGACTCGATAACGTTATCATGTGCGTGGCATTGACTTGATGACGTTATCATGTGCGTTGCAGTGACACTGTGACGTTATCATGGGCATTGCATTGACACTGTGACGTTATCATGGGCATTGCATTGACACTGTGACGTTATCCTGTGCGTTGCATTGACACTGTGACGTTATCATGTGCATTGCAGGGACACTGTGACGTTATCATTCATGACGATGAAACCTAAACGCGTGCGTGCGCGTTGGATTCATAACCTACAGCCTGACTACCAAATTGATCAAGTTAGCATGAAAAGCTTTGAAGTTCTACTAACGACGTGTCAGACAAGATAGTCCGAGTCCCAGCCTAGTCTCGTTACATTTTGAGCTGCGAATCAGCAACCGTCCATCTTAACCATTAATGCTGAACGGAAACATATGTGTCCATCCTGAAAAACTTCTCTATAGGCTACAGTAGCAGATTTTTGCCTGTTTTGGTGGACTTGGGAGTATCGTACAGGTTTGATACACGTTACAACCGCGTCTTATGCTCAAATAATTTTCGGCAAATAAAATAAATAGTTTTTAGCATTAATTAATGGGTTAACATATAGCCCCAATGCCTGTTCACCATCGCTGTGTTGCTGTGCAAGAGAAAAGGTGTTTCGATGACCAATAAGTTGTTCAATAATAGTTCATTCACTCTACTGAGTTATATTGTGTATCATCGATCATTTTGACATGTACGAGGATGAATTTGTATTTAAAACTAATGAAATGTAACGCTCATTTTAATTACATTCACCCCATAAGACCCAATCTAATATCTCTCAAAGGCAGTTCAGCCCGAGAAAACGGAGGCTAGTAGAGAGCAATTTCATTTAAACAGTGCATCAATACCCAACCGTTACATAAGCTGTTGTGCGGGTCTTGAATAGTACGATGTTAAAACTATTTTTACCTGTTTCTCTTGTTCTTTGAATTAATTTCAGTTGAATGTAGCTCATGGGATAAGTTGAAAATTTGCAGGCCGATGAATAAGTAAACACAATGTAAAAAGGTAATATATAGAAAGGTGACAATATTCGCGAGAGGGCAAGATCAAACTGTGACTCTACTTGATTACTCGCTGAATAGATGGGGTGGATAATTAGATCGGCAGAGCAAACGCGACAATTTTTAGTACGCTAGTTATAAACTTCAATAAGAGCGTCGCTTTTTTCAGCAATTTAACTAATTTTACTGGGACCGGAGCACTGTCACAACCAAGCTGTAGAGAGTAGTTGAGGACAAGCAAATTGTTATCGTAAGAGGGACTGAATTAGCGGACGGTAGAGCAGTTTAGGTCGAGTTATCGCTAGAGTGGCATTGGGCGTCGCATTGGGTGCCAAGAGTGATGCCAAGGTCTCACTCCGAAGTCTGGCTCTGCGCACCATCGAAGTCAGTGGGTCAGTGTGGTATACCATCGTTTTCTTGATGCCCCAGGTGGGTGCTGCTGTGTCATCTTTGGTGTCCCTTCAGACGTGTTCTTGTAAACTGTTCAGGAGTGCTGTACTTGCTCTCAGTGATTCTGGCTGTAACGTTACGACTACATCGCACGACGTCGTGTTCTGATGCTGTAAAAACTTCGAGCGGAAGTGAAATGAATGAATTGTGCTTTAGTAATGCAGACATTTTGCAGTGAAAACGTACAATTATTATGTTAAAACCAAGCTTAAGTAAATTATGCTTATTAGTCAAGTATTTATTTAGAAGTCAAATCACCACGAAGAAAATACTGTGTTTTAAAAAATGTACTACAATAGTACTACAAAATTTAAGTGTTATTACTGAGCGATACATTTAAGATAAGTACGGATTTTTTATGATTTTCGAAGGGTTTTAGGTGCAGCTTCAGAAATTACTCATCCGGTAATTATAGTTTGAAATTATTTTTGCAAAACTATTCCCAAAAATTCGATGCTTAGAATTCCAGATCATTCATCTCACTTTCAAGAAAGGAACATCTAAGTTTATAATTATAATCTAAAAATATTCGTTGAAATTGAAATTGTATTTGATATTTATGTACAATTAAAAATTCTGAAACGGAGTGATTCAATTTTGTTCTATTTTATTAATTTTTCTGACTAGCCCCATTATCTGCCACTGTTGGCTGGGACAGTTTACAGCCTGCGTTGGTACAGTCAAAACAGACGTGGCAGTTTCAGTCGCTGCTGCCACTCAAAGTCAGGCGAACCAAATGAAAATGTGTTGTGCAACTTCATGGGAATAAAATCCAACAGTGTTACCCAATTTGTGTTCTATTTGAAATATTTTCAAGTATGCGAGGAGGTACAGGAATCAATAATATAATTGGAAGAAATCTCACACGTGAAACACCTTTTAAAATAACGTTTGACAACAATTATTTCTCTCGTGGAAAGAAAATTATGTATTTGTATAAATGACTGTTGATTTAAATTAATAGTGTGATCACTACATTTGTAAGTGATTGCCAATAAAATTGTGCATGTAAGAGATGACAGGTAATTTGTGTGTTTACATACATGGTCGTGAGTCAGTGATGACACCAGAACACTAGCGGAAGGCAGTGGAAATTCCACGGTGATAAGGGCAGCTTTTCTCAGAGTTGCTGAGCTTTATGCTAAACCAAGATTGTAACATTAGCTTCCATTTATTTTTGTTAGTTGTTTTGGTTCGAATATTAATGACCTAAGTTAAGATTTACTCGCCTCAGAGGAATTGAAATTAACATTTGCTTGCCTAAACGTCGTTTGCAGAGGGAATTTACAGTGAAATTACCTATCTGTTTTATTTGAACTTGCTTATCTGTATAATTTTTATTTTTTCTGTAACTTACACTGAACGTACGTTTATTTTTACTATTGTTCTAAGAAAACTAGTTTTTCAGTTGGACATTGTTGTCTGGGAAGAAGCATTTCTAGTCTGTGTTTTTATTCTAAGATTATTTTTGAACGGTTTTTACACCTTATAAACGCATATTGATTTCAATACTAATTAAAACTTCGAAAACTTTTGAAACTTTGTCTTGCAATAAACAGTATCGTAGAATTGTCAACGACTTTATCGATCAAGCAGCGAACTCGGAGACCCGTACCTTCTTTACAGCATTTTCCTTCCAATTCTAGAGCAAAATAATGTTATCAGAATCCATTCGTGGAAATTGACAAGCAAATATCCATTCAAATTGATGCTGTGAATTGCACTAAGCTTAGTTTGTCACTACATACCATAATGCAGCACTGTGAGGAAGTGCATGTGTACCTAAGGCAGCGCGTGCCGAGTGTTGGTAGACTTTACTTCTTTTAAGGATTAATACGTCACACATAGGTCTCTAGCATTCAGAAATAGCTATACAGGGTGCGGTAACAGAACTTCCTTTTTTGCCTTCGAAAAATTTATTAAATAAGGAAGTTGTGTTGCTGCACGCGGTGCGTACCTAGACCAAGTGGAAAACTATTTCAACATCAGATCGAATTCTGCAATCCTTTACGTCTGTCTGCTTATATGAGTTACCTTACCTTTGTACTTGTTTTTAAACGACTGTAAATTTATATTTGAAAATTTTATATCATTGTACAATTAAAACGAACTACCCAAGCAATTTGTACCTAAATCGTGACGTTTTCTTGATGCGCGCGTGGATAAATGTGTCATATGCAGACTGAGAGACCTACTCAGTTGAGTGATGTTTGGTCTCTCGTGCTAACTGAGTAATTCATACATGAAACCCAAGCAGTAGAAGCGAGTAGTTTATGCCCATCTACGCAATAACAACTTCTTGAAAGCAACAAAACTAAAAAGTCTCGCTTAATGAGCAATTTCCTCGTCTTTCATAACAGGTACCCGGCTCTCCAGGGGGATCAATCCAGTGTATTTTATTTTATTGCAACGTTCTCGCTGAAGAAGCACAGTGCATGTCCATGTGTGCAGGGCAGTTGTGCGTGCCGCTGCAGCACAACCAGGCTAACCTTGCCTGTGACGTGCTGCTGCCTGAATGCTCAAGCGCGATTGCGATCATTTTCTTGCCCAACGTGAAGAACATGTATGAGTTCTGACACATTGTTTAGTTAAATGCCCATGAAAATTTAGGAATTTCACAAGGTTCGTAACTGTAGTTTTTATTATTGAATTTTGTGAAAATTACGTACTTAACTGGGCGTTTGATCCATACATAGAAGCTTTTACTGTATAATTAATTCCTTAACGCGTTTTGGGAGCATAGAACATAATATAGGGTTTGTCTCTTAATATAGGGTTTGTCGAAATTGTTTCTAATCCATATGTTCATGAATACCTGGGACATTGATTCATGTATTTCTCGTTAGTAGCATTGTATTTATCGTTATGTATAACTCCTCCATGCATTGAATATTTATTGTGCAGCTAAAATTAACATAACCCGGATATTGATCTACGGGTAGAAATTATCAACAACAAATTTTCAAAATAAAAACCAATATATGACTTACCAACTACATAATTTGCCATCCGTACATCTGCATTCAGCGTATGGTTACAAATAATTTACTTTTGAAAGTATTTGATTGGCGATTTTACTTGGCATAAGGGTTTGTGAGTAGCATGGAAAAGTCGTAAAAAGCTTATATATACAGGAAAAATCTCCTTTATAAAATGTGAAACCTTTTATTTAAAATAGTTTGAAGCGTTTTGCCATGAACAAGATATTCCTTATAATCATTGTAATTTAAAGCTTCTTGGACCGCTTATTAGATGAAAATTTTGTTGATTTCATACCCGTTAACGTCAGTTGTGTCGTCTATCACTTGGAAATATGTTTATTTTTTGCTGTATCATCTCAATTTATTTGGCGGATAAGGTTCTATGCTCTCTTGTTACTACTATTTTCGAGCATGTTTGTTCCATTGGTACCTGCACCATTGAATTAAGGGAGCAGAAAGTTGTTGCTGTGTGTCAAGAAGGTATTTCAGTGAAATATTTTGCTAGTGCTAAAAGTAGTACATGTGAACGTAAGAAATGCTGGCGGATGTAGAATAGAATAGAATGAGGCTATAGGAACGAACCTTCTGGCCCATTCTTGGGTCGGATAATTACTTCGATAATTATTCGGTCGTTTACCCAAGTCCCATGCCGTATTTCTAGCCGCGTCAACCATGTCGGCAGCGGGATTCGAACCCGGGTCTTCCCGCTCGAAAGCAGATTCGCTCACCAGTCGACCAAGCTGGTGATAGCATTACGTGCTTCACTCATTTATTTGCTATCTTATAAAGAGAAGCAGCTTGGGTCAGTTCAGTGTCCATTCTTTTTTGTTTACTTTCCGACTCCAAATTTGTCTTCAGCGGATTAAGTGGTCGCAAGAACGAGGCATTTTACCCACACGCTCTGTAAGACCTCAGTGCCGGAACTTGTGTTGCGCACTTTGATTCCTGACAGTACATTCTTTAACACGTTGCCTCCGATTGCCTGATTGGTGTAAAACTTCACTTTGTACGCATAGTCACTAGAAGGATCTGAAAAAATTACAGAACCTAACCTAAGCGGTACACATACGTACCACTTCGGAGTCAACGTGTTAAGGTTGATCCTGGTCATCACTTCTATCAGGCTTCACTAGTGAGCTTATGCGTGAGTTGGTAGAAGCTAACCCACGCCGGACATTATGTGAACACTCCGGACTGCTAGGGCACCGAAATCAATGATCACAGACAACGCGCATGAAATAAAAAATGTCACAATCTGACTGATCCTAATATCTCTTCAAGAATAGCAAGGCCAAGAGATCGTACCATGATCCTGAAAGCTTGGCATAAGAGATGCAAGTGTTCATCATCTCATTAATATACTGTGTTTCTGGTTCGCAGGCTGCTTCATTAAGAGCTGTTAGTACTTAACCCCAGCACCACGTCTCACATGTTTCCAATATTGTGATAGATCGACAACGTCAAGTGCTCAGGTTTTGCCGCACCATAGTCCTGTTTGATTTGTTCTCGACAGCATGCAACATGATCATCTGTGAGCAGGAGCTCGGGCTATGCATTCCAACCTCGAGCCTATCGACTAACACCAGTTTCTTTCAATGAAAAATACAGTGCAATCAAAGACCTTCAACAATGAAGATGAAATGAAAGAATAGCTGACCGAATGATGTGCTTTAAAATTTTAAATATTTTACAAGAATCAGATTGTATGCCTTCCTGAATCAAAGTAAAAATCTATGGGGAACACATTGATTTTTGAACTTGTAGAACTATTTTTTTAAGTAACGAAAGTGTCCATACAATTTTGAAAATTTTAGAACTCTCCGGCCAACCGAATTATATGATTTCTATTACAAGTCATTAATTACCGGCTGCAGAGTTCACAGAGAACTCCGTTTCAATATTTGATCCTGAGTTGAATCTCTGTCACTAGTCTCCTGCTTAGCTAGACACTTTGCACAGATCATACTATTGTACAGAAAAATGCAATTTTGTCACTTGACTCCTTTGTTACTTCAATAATTTGACGAAATCATCAAAAATCATGTGAAAATTTTGACAAAATTGCTAAATGATCTTCAAAGCAGCATGAGGTTAACTAAATAGGGCATGACTCAATACTTAGCATAAGCATGTGCAAGCAAACTCCAATAGATCGAAGACGGTCCTTGTGAACGTAACAAAGATCGTCTGTGGGTTACCATTAGAGTGTTTGGCTTGGTCAGAAGAGGGCAGTCGGTCTAACTCATCTTTTTGTTGGACACGTTCAGATCATTATTTGCTGCAGCATCTTTCATTTATGATCGGCACAATGAAGTATTCTAGCAGATTGCCGTGTCAAAGCACTATTTCTTAGCTTCAACTGTTCAGCCTAGTTTAAGGCTTAATTAATTGTAAAAAAGTTCGATTTGATTAGGATTTTCTGCACAAGACAACTCTTAGATCTAATGCTTACAGTTATCATACTGGGTTTCATATTCATTTCGAAGGTTATTTGAAATTTATCGTACAAATTGTATAGTAGCAAACTTTACAAACATGAAGCTGGCTTAACACTTGGTGTCAAATCTCAACTGATAATTCCAATAATACTGTATTAAAGTGCGCAGCAATGTGAACACAGATTAATATAATGAGAATATATGCTACAATACTTTCTAATGAACGTCTGATTAACTGAACAGTCTGTTGATTTTCCTGGAGTTTTTATCTTTTAGTTTTTATTTGTTTTAGATTCTGCACGTTTCGGCACCTCAAGTAACGTCTAGTGCACATAAGGGAGGTAGTCTGAAGCATTCATTTCCTTGCAATGCTCGCCTTGCTCGCCAAATTGATGTTTAGACTAGTGTTGCTGGCCATGGTACCCCTACAATTTACTGCACTTTCATTGTTTAGATTTTCTCCCGTCTATTTCAATCAAGCTACTGTGGTTGGTCCTAGCTCAAGCTTTCCCTCGCCCATTGCACTGCTTCTTGTCTACTTACAAAGGCATTTATTCGTCCAAATTCAACGTGTCTATAGTTTGTAATTCAGAATTAATCGTATTTGTTAATTATCGCGCGCTTATACCAGCAACTAACTTCCAAAATGCATCAATAATTAACCGCAAATGAATCGTTTGCAATGCTAACATTGGGAAAATTGTCGGATTTTCTCTTGTATAATTGCAGCAACATCTTTCAAGTTTCAAGGTCAGTTTAAATTTTTCTGTCTTGCGAGTAGCCGTGAGTGCTTAGCTTTCAACTTGCGTTACAGAATATAGCCCTTTGAAGTGGAACTTCTTCTTGCGGTTGGCATGCCTACGAAGAGATTAAGTTCGTTGAAAGTATTTAGTGCAATGCGGAAGCATTGATTTCCTTAGTTGGTATGTTTGGATAAACTGAAAATTCAAAAAGACTATTGGTGAGTGGAATAAAGAATGTTTATAAGATAGGATTTGTCGTTTAACATATGTAAAAATTGTGTTCGTAATCACTTTTAGCTTCTCGCAAGAGTATATCCTGATAGCGACAATAAAGTCTTTGAACTCAAAATTAAAGAATTTGAAGAACTTCATTAGACTCACGAGACGTAAAATTGGTATTCAATTTTGAGTGCTACTTTTATGAAAATCTTGGGAACGTTCTGGCCACAAGATGCCAAGTGGACTAAAGCATGGGCTGAAGTGTTGCTTCACCTTCTGTAGGCTGTGTTTTGTTCTAATGAGAACTGAACTTTTTGAGTTACAAATCTGTTGGTTGAGAGACTGAAGCACGTCAACCGAGAACAAATCTTCAACGCACCAACTGTAAGGCTTAGCCAAGAAAATTCTATAAACAAACAAACAATCTTTATTTCCAATCGAGTTCCTGTGGTTTTCCTTTATACTTTTGTGAACTCAAAAGCTGTGTTTTGCAATACTTAACTGTTTCAAGTCTGGTGCTACGCATTTCATGCCTCGAAAGAGGTCATGTTTAATGTCTGATGCTACTGAAAGCATATCACTTTTTAAAATTGACTTCCTGCGCTGCTCAGTAGCTCAAAATTTATACCACCATCATAACTGTAAGGGAATATCCCTATGAATCAAATTTTTGAGCATATGAGTATTATCCATTTCTTTCCATAAAAAGTACAAGCCTAAAAGGGATAAATATTGATTTCTTTAAGTCTTCCTTGATTACTCTTCATCACATCGGGTGTTAACATTAAATTCCGATGTAAATTTTATCGCATTTTTGTCGGAATTTTGTCTCGGCGACTTATGGAAGTTTTCAAGAAGCTTTGAAGTTCTAACAAAATGTTTTAGATTTTAGAACCTTCGTCATCTTGCAACAACTGCTACGAGTTCTTTTCAGAAGCTTTTCAATGCTATAAACACATGGTGTATTCCATTTAGCTGTATTAAAAAGCTCTCACTAATTTTTACTACCCATCTGCGTAGAGTATAGAACTGTACTTAGTTTGATATGCGTAAAAATGACGGCTAATGAAATATTGATTAAGGGTTACAGTATTATTATAAAAAATCAGATCAGAAATTTGAAAGAAAGAAAACATGAATTAAGTTAAAAATTGAGTCTACGCTTCACTGCTCAATGTATTGTAGCACTGGATACGCTGGTCATAAAAATGCATATATTTTACGTTTAGGTAGGTACGCCTGATTTTTTAGCTATTTGTTTCACTAGGAAGCAGCGCTTGTATTACGCTGGTGCCAATATTTTCGTATGCTGTTGCTGTACTCTTTATTAACACGTTGACTCCGATCGCCTGATTGGTGTAAAACTTCACTTTGTACGCATAGTCACTAGAAGGATCTGAAAAAATTACAGAACCTAACCTAAGTGGTACACATACGTACCACTTCGGAGTCAACGTGTTAACCACATTCATGCTTCTTTTTAAACGCCCTCTGGGACGGTTGATTTGCCGTCGTAGAAGCAAAGAGTGGGAACCCAAACTACCATATTTAATGGCATATACGAAGCACTTTTTTTCCAAACTTTTGGCTCAAAAAATCGCCCTGCGTTCTATACATCGTATATGAAGTTTGTGACCTCCCGTAGACCTAGGCTAATCTTCTGTCTGACGCTCACTAACCCAGCTTACGCTCATGAGCGTATATATTCGTCTTATATGCCGTCTTCGTCGCGTCTTGCATGCCGTCGTGTACATTATAATGTGGTCTATTCTCTACCCGAAGCTTGCACAGTTTTAATCGGTATTATTCAAGGTGTGCGTGTGCCGTAATATATACACATACATGCCCTCACTTCTTCACGATGTGCTTGTTCGTAGAACTTTTTGCTTGTAAAAGGGAGAAGATCTTTTATTTGCATACTTTGCCTCACTAACCTCCATTATATGTTGCCAAAGACTGCACTCGAGCCATCGCTGCCAGACTTTTAACTTAAACTTTTCTTTTATTAGCTCACAATGGAATATAACTTTGAAAGTGATGAAACTTTTGGGAAATTATTTGGAATACTTCGAGCTCAAGTTTATTTTTAACAGAGTATTTGGCATCACCGTTACTATAATAGGATATTTTGTTGAAAATGAGCCATCAAAATTATTGAGAACTTGTTACACGTTAGAAACGCATGACTAATAAAAACTACTATCAGCTCTTATACTAAGATATGAATAAAGCATTTGGCCAAGAGAACAAGATTTTTAACTTGTGTATACGTGGTATCGCTTGAATACGATGGTCAAAATTTGTAGCACAGGAGTGGAGAATAGTAAATTTATTAGAGCTAACTAACTGCGATTGGAGCTCAAAGTGCAACGCTGCCCTGGGCTGAAATGTAGACTACCTAAAAGACTGATCCCAACAACCCTCAGATAAATGGTTCGGAGGGTAGAACCAACGTACAGCTATGCACAAGATGCGTAACAAAAGCTGTGATGAGGGAAAGATAGCAGACCAGCAAATAAAATATCTTTAAACTAAGTACGAAACTTATAACTAATAATGAAACATGGGGAAGATTCTTCTCATTTTATGTGTGCAAATATGTTTGTAGTGAAGGTTTCATAAATCCTATTTCCATCAAAGAAAAAAAATTATAGTAAACTGCACAATTTCAAGATTTAGTTTTACTAGTTGAACTGATGCAGTCTGATAGTTGTGGTTCGCAGCAGGCTTCAAGATTGACACCTCCAGTGCAGATGTGAACCCATTGATTGATCTTCTCTTCATCTCCACAGCACAGCCTTGGCGCTGCAATAAGTCAAGACTTGTCGAGCAGCAAAATAAAAAACGCTAGTGCATTCTGTGTTATCATGGTAAGCTCGAATAATCGCACAAATTTCAGTTTTCTTTGGGGAATGCATTTGTAAGTTACTGCGTTCTGCGCCAAAACTTTATATTTTTATTATTTGAGTGTTTTTTCTCCTTGTTTTTATTTTCCACCATCATCAAGCACTCAATGCTTCAGTTATTCAGTGGGTTCGGCTCTTGACGGCAAAATCTTGAGTTGCGGAGTTCTATCAACGAAGTAGAGTCAACTAATCTATCTACTTCTCAATATTGCTACAAAGAAAGTATTGTCAATTAAATGAACTTGAGTTGACTGTGATATTATGAGCGAAATTTAGAGTCACTCTTAACTACTCTGAACTCGAAAATACCCTGTTTTTGCTTGGAGGTATCTTAACACTAGCAAACCTCAGTATATCATTAATGACATTAATATATTTTGCGTTTCTACCGGTCTTTTCAGATCCAACAATCGTCTCAATAAGACTCAGCAAAGGCTTAATTTAAAAGGTTGTATGGTGGTTAAAATGTCAGTACCTTGTTTGTATTGCCTGTCGGGGCCGGCTGAGAGAATACTCATTTCAATGGAAATAAAAAGTCTAGTTTAATAATGTGTTCGCGTCAGAGGCTCAATTTAATGGTTTATATGTATTTCAGATTTAATGGTTTATATGTATTTATATGTATTACTTGTTTCAATTCAAGCATAAAATCCAAGATTCTTGACGGAACAAATTGTTCATCCGTGTTGAAATTGTAAACACTTTACTTTTTCCTCCACAGAACTGTAGTAATAAGTTTTACTCTAAGTAACGTAGGTGAAAATACACAACTGTATACTGTAAGTTTTAACCAAGAGGTGCTAAAGCTTGTGTGTTAACTTCTAAGTTAACTTCAGACTCCACCTTCAAGTTTGATTAAGGAAAAGAATTTATCACTTGTGAGATAACTTCAAATTTCCTGTTTACTGGCAGTCAAGTTTTGAAGCTCACATATATTGTGCTGACAAAAGAGCTCTCTAACTTTTTATGTTGTAATTCAATGCACACTTCGAGGTCTTTCAGCACTTTAAAACATAATTTTGTCATTCAAATATCTTAAAAAAAATATTAGGAATTTCGTATCTGTTAAGCATTCATATTTTAGAAGTGAACTTGACTGATGTACTGATCATGAAACAAGAATATTGACGCCTTCAACATCACTGGCATCGCCATCTCGAATCTCACGTAACATAGAACCTTACGTAGTACTTAATTTATTAAAGACTTTGGCGATTCACGCGCATGCTCCAAACTTGAAACAAAAATTTTTAGTCTATTCAACTTGGGATTTAATTTGAACTTCGTCATAGAAACATGGGTTGCTGTTCATCTCCTCGTACCACTGTCGCTGGAGTTGGAGTTTTGCACCTGGTGAGTATCCTGCATGTCGCATCTTCAATAATAAATCATAATAATAATGAACTTATGCTAATGCTCCTCCGCAACATCCCTCCCCAAATCTGTGGGTTGTCAATGATTATTAGGAGCATTGACTCAACCATTAAATCCCACAGTAAAACAATTTGGATTTAGAATCTTATTTTTGAATATAATAAATGTACGTCAGGGGAAAGATGTTAATGAGCTAGGAATATTTAAAGGATTTACAAAAAAAGTTATTTACAAAATGATTGTTCTAAAAATTATATGTGCAGATATAATCCATTGCTCATACAGTAGAAGTAATTCGTCAAATCTCATTCAATGAAGATAATTCGAATCATGCGATTCCTATCAAGACAGCAGAAATTGGCTTAGATTTGGATGGTAAAATCAATGTAGTTGAGCATAAATTTCATCTTTTGAATAATTCTATCAGGCAAGTTGTTTTTTTAATAGGCAACAGACTTTCAGGTAAAGATCTTGCTGATACAAACACATCATGTTAATTTCATCACCATGTTGTCATATTTCTTCCTCTGGCGAGTCATCGTCAGTACAACGTTTAGTGGAGACCATAATTCTATCACTATTGACATACAAAACAAACAAAACAAACAAAAACGTATATTTCCAATAAAGTTGGTACATAAGAAATGTAACAGCATTGGTTTTTAAAAATGCCTTATCATAAAATACCATAGCAGTGAATACGATTTTGAAAGTCACTCATTTGATCTAATCTTGAAACTTTTTCCCCCATAATTCTATGAAATTATTACAATAATATACTGTAAAGTAATTAAATAGCAAGGGACAGCCTGCCAATCCGTTCCTAACCAACAGTAATTGTGATGACGAAGGTATCATAAGGTATGCCATGCGATGGTATGGCTTTCAAAAAAATTATTTTAGTCTCAAAAGTTAAAAGTTGTAGTTTCAAGAACGAACCAATTTTCAGTTCGGAGCGCTTGGTTGCATCGGGCTGTGCAGTTACTTGCTGTCTCTTGAGGGTCCAAAACTGGAGCAAATCCTCACTCAGTCTTGGACGCTGTTGACCACGATGCACCTGCCGGTGGTGGTGGATGCTGAAGGCAATGTGGTCCCGAACCACACGCGTTCCAGCACAGAAGCTGCCACTCTGAGCAATAAAACCCACAGCCATGCCAGAGGGAGAAGCGCATATGATATACAACCTCTTCTTGACGACTCCAAAAACGATGTCATACATCTCCAAACTGCGGGTCCTGAACTTATAGCTTCTGATGAATATTTGAAGTACGACAATGAAAGTGCTGAAGTCGGTACGAGCTCCGTCTTGGACAGGGACCCTAGGATTCTGCTTAGTGAGGATGACTTAGTTATTAATATTACGGAAAGTTCATTTATGAAGGAATCGCATCCGAATAACCTAATGACAAAGTCATCTAATATTGAATCTAGTGAATCAAACAGTGACTTATACGATTATATCACAGAAAATATTCCCTTGCTACCCAATGATACAGAGTCGTTTCACCAAAATACATCGAGTGAAAACTTTTCATCATCGATGGAAAACGAGAATGTTACTGAAGTACCAATTATTGACTTAGAAAATTTACGAAACATAGATGAATTATTGTTTCCATCAGTCAGTACCACCGAGGACACGAATGCTGTAAGCCTGAATTCCGACAGTTCCGTTCTGTATGTTGACGTGCCTGGGCATACAATAACCAGCATCAGCACCGGTAGTACAGAGGCATCTACTAACGACTCAAACACCACCACTCGTGTAACTAAAAGAATTCAAGTTACACATCCACATCAAGACGAAACCTCGACAACATTCTCGCCTAGCAACACTGAAAGAAATGATATGGAGGCAAACTCACCGGCCCCCCGTAATTTTCTACCGAATTTCCCCAATGAAGATTTCATAACATCGACAGAATTCATTCCAGTCTCTCCAGAAAATCCAAGTGCTGTTGAATATACTACTGCAACGTCAACGCTTGAAGCAGAAACTTCCTCACTGCCAGTTGAATTTACGTAAGTAACTGTTGTCAATGAAATTATAAAACTATATTGGAAACCAACCTAATGAGTTGTCACAGCATTGGCACCAAAATAATTATGCGAATATCTGTTGTTTCATTTGGAATCTATAAAATATGTAAAATCTATAGCTTCATTAGTTCTACAGCAAAATCTATTGTAGAATGAATATATTGAGGAATGATCTCAAGGAGATATTTTATGGTTCAACTTGTGTGAGCTCTCCATAGAAAAAAATTATGAAAATGTCTGGCCGACGTTCATGCCTCTGAAGTTTTTTTATAAAAGTACTTTGAACAGAAGTAGCCTCTGCGAATCCACTTTGGTAATTTTTTAATTAATGCTATATTTAACTGTACAGGGTGTTCAGTAATTAACGTTGCAACTTTTAGAGCCTATGTTCAATAAATAAAGTAATGTATGTATACAAATGACAAATGCAACAAAAAAATAGTAGTCATACATCTAACAGTTCGAAATTAATACATTGTATTCGATACGCTCTTCGTGCACGTCGATAAGGAAGGTTAAAAAAGAAGGTTAAAGTAAAATAAGACTAAAAAATGGCCTACGCTAGTTATGAATCACTTTTTGAGGGATTTTTGACCCATTCCTTTTTGAGTTTGACTTCACTGCTTGCAAATCTTGGTGATGTGTCGTCGAAACCTTTCCTGTGTGGACCAAATGCCGTGATCAAGAAAGTTCAGGTCTGGCATTGAAGGAGGCTATTCTTCTTTCGAAATGAAGCGGACATTGGAAGTCAACCACTCATGGGCTTTCTTAGCTCCAAGTGAGAGTGCAGAGTCTTGTTGAAATGACCACTGGCATTTTTTGAGATTATTTTTAGCCCAAGGCAACAGTGACTGCAAAAATATCGATGCAGTAATTTTTTCAAGCAATTGTAACCTTTCTTTCCACAAAAAATAATAGACTTGTCTCAGTTTCAGTGATCACGGCCCAAACTATCACTGACGTCGCTCCTTGTCTTAGAGTGACTGCTCGTGTGTCAATCCTACCAGTTTCAGACGAAAGTTGGAAATTTTGTACGCTACACTTTTCTTGTACATCAAGTTCCTTTTCGTTACTGAATACGAGGTGTAGTAGCGTATGTTTGCAAATACAAGAGAAAAATATTTAAACGCTTGCAATATGTTTACTCATAGGTTTCACAGACAACTGTTTTTTTTTATTTCTGCAAGAATTGGCCTTCAAGTCGTTGTGGTGTGTGGTTAACATGGTTCCGACTGATACATTATCCTGTTTGCCAGATTTCTGAGAGATCTTTTAGGATCTATTTTGAGCTTTTTTAACGGATTTGACCGGTTTTGAGATTTGGGGAGTTTCAGGACGACTTTATACAAGCTCATTCTTTAAAAACATACTAAAATAACAATTATTTTGTCTCAGTATGAAAATATCATGCAAATATTTTTGTCTAAATATTGTAAAGTAAATATATCATACCTTGACAACAAATTATTTTATTTATACACAAAAATTGCATTTGAAATGGAAGGTTAGTTTAAAAAATCGATTTTACATTTGAATGTAACGATAATTACTGAACACCCTGTAGTTTGACCTCCGTAATTCGTTTTTGTAGCTGCATAACATATTGCACCTTCATAACCTCGTAACCTAAAAATGTTAGATACATTTCTAAACTAGGTATTAATTACATTAAATTGCATAGTTTGGTATCAAGGACAAGGAAAAACACACCAACAGCCTCATAGTTGATTGTTAATATATAGTTAATAATATATAGTTAATTCTGCGAATTGTACCATTTTATTTCGTGCTGTAATCAAAGTCAGCATCACCAATGTTTATGAATTCTGTTTTATTAATTACAGAGCTTGCCTCTTAGGAATCTTGAAATTATTTTATGTATTATGAAACTTGAATGTAAGCATACAACCATAAGCATCTATAAACTTTATTTCATCTGTTCTTTATTTTTTTAAATAGATAACTAGGTTCATGATTCTTTAAAATTTCCTATATTTTTGATAAAATTCATATTAAAATTGTCAGGCATTTCGACAAAGTTTAAAACATATTAAGATATGAACCGACAAGTTAGAAAGCAGTTGCCGGAACGTCAAACTACTGGAATAAGAACAGATTTGGTGGTACAACAATAAAATGACATTCATGCTTCACTCCATTTTTCCTCAGAGTCACACCTACAAGTCGAAGCACAAGCACCAGTAGAACTCCAGGTTCAAGCACCGTGAGCAGTACGGCCAGTTCTACGCCAACCTTCGAAAACGAAGTACCCTCAACATCAGGTAGTTATTTCAGTAAAGAGTAGGCTGATTAGAAATGGTAAGCTGCTAAATCAGATGTGTTTCTCATATCTCAACTGCCCTGGCCACAATTTGTGCAATGCATTTCTATATTTTTCAATTCTACTTCATGTTTAACTTAGAGTTTCATGTACATGTGTAGAGACATAATTTCATTTTCCTGCATCTGTGAAGAGACAACGGTTTTTAAAGTGGCGGTGCAAGTACAAGGGTAAAATTTTATAGACCAGATCAGCTTTGCTGGACATAGATGTACTTCTTTTAAGCTTGGATTTGAAGTTCAGGCAATCTCGTAAGTCTGTAAGTGAAATAAGACGATGCCTTAAAATAAATATGAACAACTGCTTACGGCTTTTAATAAATATTAATGGCTTTTTGATTCGTTTTGATAACAGACCTGTTGCAGGCCCACGTAGTACGTTAATTTCTACGGTTCATGCATACATTGTAAGAGCTAGTTCATTCAAGCTCAAACGACGAAGCTATTTAGAATGTAAAAATGAGTGTGTAGTATTGTGTAGTTTAGATCAAACCTTAAAATTGCAATGAAGTACGATACGTTCATGGAATATTTTTTTAACTAATTGGTGTTTGTGAACTAGTCCAATATGTTAGCAACTAGAATTATTTCTATATTAAGGAGGATATTCTGCAGCCCTTCGCACCCAACCCCTTTCTCAAGAACAGAGTCAGCGCGAGGACTCGGACTGTGGCAGCTTGAACAAACACAACCAGATATCGAATTACGATCTTGAGATCTCAGGCTTTGGTGTTTTCCGCCACCAAAGAAGCATCAGACTCAAAGATGCTGTACATAATTCTGGGAACGGAGAATTTCAACACGTTTCGTGCGATTGCCTTGCCAGCTCAAATCTTTACTGTGTACATGTAAAGAAAAAAAGTGTAAAGTGTAAAGGTCACTAGAAGGCACTAGTGTAAAGGTCACTAGAAGGCTCTGACAAAATTGACTGAACCCAACCTAAGTTCCCCACCGGTGGGTCACTTCGCAGGAAATGTGTTAATCTTTCAATTTCTTTTCTTCTGGTTGGTTCATGCTCAAGGAACAGGACTCAGAGTGTTACAGCACTCTCAGCTTTGGGGAGCCATATTACTGTATTGTTAGTAATTATCATAACATTCATATGAAAAATCTATTATTTACGCTAATATTCGATATTATTTACAAATTTTCAGTATTCATTAAGTCCCATGTTTTCCAAGTATAATATTTATTATAATATTATACCTTGATTACTACTGAGCTGAAATCTTTCTCTCTTGCATTCGAGAAGGCATGCTGCAGAGCCTCATGCTCAGTAACAAATATAAATTTGATGACCAGCAAAAATTTAACAGGCAAAATGATCGATGTTGATCTAGGACTGGTGAGATTGACACTCTGTTAGTCACTCGAAGACAGGAAGCGGCGTCAGTGATGGCTTTGACCGCGATCACTAAAACCGGAACAAGTCCATTGTTTTTTGTAGAAGAATGGGTTAAAATTAACCGACAATTTCTGCATGAGCATTTTTGCAGTCATCGTTGCCTTGGGCTAAAAATTATTTAAAAAAATGCCAGTAGTCAATTTAACATGACTCGGCTTCCTCAATGGAACTAAGAAGACACATTATTCGTTGTCGTCAAATGTTCCAACTTCTTTTTGAAGGACAAATAGCCTCCTTCATCGCCAGACCTGAATCCTCTCGATTAAAGTATCTGGTCCACACTGGAGAGTGAGGTTTCAGCAACCTATCACCAAAATTTGGAGGCGCTGGAGTCGGAACTCAAAAAGGAAGAGGCAAATATCCATTAAAAAGTCATTCCTGACTCGAGCAGTTTATTCTCTAAACTTCTTCAGCTTATTAAAGGAAACAGAAATGATATTGTGTAAAATATGTTAATTTCCAAGTATTACATACATAACTATCATTTTCTCTTTTTTATTAGTTGTATACGAGTACATATGCTTGCTCAATAAGTTAAGTTAATTATTGAGCATCCTGTATTTCCATTGTATCATTTCATGAAAGGAGACGGTTTTTATTCCTTACTAGCTGTTTGTGAAATGTTGCATACTATTTATGCAAAATGATTATGTATTGGGTAAACCTATATCAAATAATGTATGAATTTTTTAGATAAATTACATAATCTCATTTTTAAACAGGCTCAACAATTTTGTACAAACACGAATTTTCATATGCAGAATAAAAAAGGACTGTATCACGCTCATGACAGGAATTAACGAATTATTGTGTCTTTACTACTTTGAAGACAAACTTTCTTAGCAACTACCATTGATGCATTGCGATAGTCTTCTTTCAGTCGATTCTAAAATTAACAAATTATTTTGCTCAGAAACAGGTTTCACTTCAATGTCACCCCCATCTTCGGCCAGAAATTCTACCTCTGCTGCACCAGAACCACTACCGTCTGCGCTTCCTCTACAATCACACAACGCAGTTATGTTCGTATTGATCATTTGAACTTTTTGAAGTACAACCGTATTGAAAATAGCCATTAGGTTACCAGGACAAGTTCGCTGTGCGAGTACTAGAAAGGGGCAAGATAGGGAACTGATTTCAGGAGTGTCCATGTTGTCTTCTGACCCAGGCTGTATTTGGCTATCGCTTGTGCTCGCTTCAGTCAGTTTGGTCTGTGATTCAGGGACTGTTGGAAACCTCTAGTAGTTTTTTAAATTATTTTCTCTCCACCGAGGTTTGCACGAGTATGCAGTCATGAGGGCTGTTTGCTGTATGGTCTTCCTCTTACGTTAAGTACTGATGTGCGCGAAGCTCCAGGTGCAAGTACAGTTTTTAACACGTTGCCTCCGATTGCCTGATTGGTGTAAAACTTCACTTTGTACACATAGTTGCTAGAAGGATCTGAAAAAATTACAGAACCTAACCAAAGTGGTACACATACGTACCACTTCGGAGTCAATGTGTTAAACATTGCTAATTCTAATACTTTAATACATATGAACACAGATCTACTTCAAGAACCACTCTGTACAGAGTAGAGCGTGTTTTGCATTAGGACCTAAAAGCGATACATGTAATTGTGATGATGTTTATGAAATCATCAGTAAAATTTAATGGGGCTTATTTTAAGAACTGAGTAGAACTCACATAAGTATTCTCAGTAGTAGAAACTAATATTCTCAATATTACCAGAAATTTGTTTAGGTGTAAACATTGATTTCAATTTCAAACAAGCGAAAATTTATTTCTGATCGTGTACTATGAAAGCATGATGAGAAATTCTATTACGATCACTTATGAGCAGGTACAGTCACCTGGTGGCGGATGAGAACAGCAGTTCAGTGAACGTCGAGCTTTCTGGTAAAACATCGAACATTTCTATGGATGAGGAACCTTTCACCATCACCGTACCTCCCATCATCACCACCACGGGCTTTCTATCGACCCTCCTTACCTCTGGCACAGGTATTATTTCTTTTGACATATAAAAATAGGGGACGTTTTCAATTGGCTGGTTCACATTTGCGAAAAAAGGTTAAAAAAATCTGTGTTATGAGGTCTTATGAATTTCTGTGTTCTAACGGAACTGATTCGATACTGTTATTACAGAGAATTCGGTTTACTCTTATAATGGCGTAGTTTTGAAAAATAGGTTTTCATAAAGTTGTAGCAGCAAAGTTTTATGCTGAGCAATCCCAACTAGCGGAGTCTCAACTAGTAGTCTTTCGTACTCTCAAATATATTTGTCCTAAATAGCACAACCTGAAATTAGCTTCATAATGCTCATAATCAACAGCAGAGTTTCAACTAAAGCCGTTTTGAAAAACACGTTCTTACAGAGTGTAGTTTCAAAATAGTCGGTGCAAGATGAGACCTCGCGAGCGAGAGAATTGAATCCCGTCTTTTTCAGTAATACATTCTTCCCATGAAGGGGATTAACTTCCTATACGTGACTTGAACTTCAGAGTGCGTTATTATTATATTTACCCCTTGCGCAACACAGAAAACCACACTGTATGTTGTCACCACCAGACACGGAAGGGGACCCGGAGTTGGAGTCGCTGCTGTTCGAGCTAAGAGCGGGAGCGAGCGTGCTGGGTCTTCTAGTCTACTTCATCGTGTGTGCCATCGCAGCAGCTGTGCTCATCGCCTCTGCCATTTGGGTGAAGGCATGACTAGTTCATTGTGAAATAGCTTATTCATTCAAGGACAGCTAGTTCATCATGGAATAGCTAGTTCATCATGGAATAGCTAGTTCATCATGGAATAGCTAGTTCATCATGGAATAGCTAGTTCACGATGGGACAGCTAGTCCATCATAATAAAGCGTCTTCGTTACTTATACTCACAATTTTTGCAACAAAAATTGACTGGACTGGGGGTTAAGCTGCAATGGACATCCATCTTTTTCATGCATATTTTTTGAAAAATTCTGTTATCTCTTGTTGTATACATATCTTCAACAAATTATCTTTTAACTCATATTGGTTTTCCGTCGTTTGTACCATCAGTCACGAGAAAAATATGATTTTACCTCAGTCCATCTTTTTTTGGCGCACTAAGAGGACAGTAGCTTAGTTTGCGTCTATTTCTTAAATCATCTGCCATAAAAATGGGGACATAACTCGTAATCTCCATTTCTGTCTATGTTTCACAGTGTATGTAACCTAATATTGTAAATAACCGTTATTTTATTTGAGTGGCACAAGACGTGCCACAATACAATATTAATCAACAATATTAATCAACTTTTGACTTATATATACCATCACGTTTGGGCATCTGAATAAAACACAATTAACTTTCAATTGAAATGTACATATCTACAAGTGTAAACCCATTGCTAGCGTAGTCTCAACTTGCCCAGATTGTCTATTGTAATCGCGCTGTGCACGGTGTAATACGAGTTATGTAATTATTGTGTAATGTATCAGGTAATCATAGGGAAATATTTATGACTGTTACCCTCCTTGTATCCTTCTTTATCCCTGGTCATTGTGCGCAATTGAAGTGTCTGTGCAGGATTGAGCTGCCTGCACGGGATTGCGCTGCCTGTGCAATATTGAGATGCCTGTGCAAGATTGAGATGCCTGTGCAAGATTGAGATGCCTGTGCAAGATTGAGATGCCTGTGCGTGATTGATACCTTAACTTAAGACGGCATGGGGCTTAGGTAGCAACCCAAGAGTGAACCAATCCGCTGGTTCCTGTTGCCGTATTCTATTCTAACCTATTGTGTGCAGAGACTGGAAGGGCTGATGGTGCCCTGGCTAGTCATGGAGTGGATCTCTGTGTTTGCTGCCATCACTGCAGTGGGAGTCCTCACGTGGGTGGGTAGTCGTGGACATCATTTCAGACGTTGTAGTGGGTGGGTAGTCGTGGACATCATTTCAGACGTTGTAGTGGGTGGGTAGTCGTGGACATCATTTCAGACGTTGTAGTGGGTGGGTAGTCGTGGACATCATTTCAGACGTTGTAGTGGGTGGGTAGTCGTGGACATCATTTCAGACGCTGTAGTGGGTGGGTAGTCTTGAGCATCATTTCAGACGCTGTAGTGGGTGGGTAGTCTTGAGCATCATTTCAGACGCTGTAGTGGGTGGGTAGTCATGGATATCATTTCAGACGTTGTAGTGGACGGGTAGTCGTGGACATCATTTCAGACGTTGTAGTGGATGGGTAGTCGTGGACATCATTTCAGACGTTGTAGTGGATGGGTAGTCTAGGGCATAATTTCCGACACTGATGGCAATTAATGGAAGCCTTCTCTGCAGAGTTACTTTGGTTGCGCTAAATTAAGGGAAACTAACAGCCAGTAAACGCTTTTAATCTCGCATTTATTGCCAGACTGTTTGCCTAGTACAAAACCTACAATATGTACCTGCTTGTGGGTATTGTGCAACTACTCTGGGTGTGACGAAATGAAACAGAGGGATGTATAACTCGTCCAGTTTTGTGTCATCTACGAGAATCGGCTGCATCTCCATTACATGCTCATGGCTGAATGGTTCAGCCGACGTGGAAGATGTAGCGTCAGTTCTCGTACTCAGTCCGTTGAGTTGAATGACAATGGGTCAAAATTCTCCCTTGAAAAACCTGAAAATGTAAATAAAAGATAACAGAACGAATCATTTTATCAATTCAAAAATATTTGAAACAAAAATTGTAAAAACGCCAACAGAATTGTTGTCTGATAAATGCTAGTGTGCAGCAATGTGAGCAGAGAAAGTTTCCAGTAAGTACCAACTGATGTGAAAATAATGGAGTCCCTGCCTTAACTCAAACACTTGGCGGAAGCACAACAAGGATTTGTTTGGGAAAGCTACATCAAGGGTACAAAAATTTGGCTAATTTTGTCACCCAACACAACACAAGTGTTATGTATGGCGTGTACTGTGAACTCTTATCACGTTCATAAGTACGTACTGTGTATTTTGTTCACGCCTTTAAATATACGGCGTACAGTGTATATTTATACATATGTGTGTTACATCCAGTGTATGCGTATGTATGTATATATACTGAAATGTATATACAGTATAGTCTCGTTTGTACGTGTAACGTTCAGCATACAGTTGTAGATTTCGTTAGACCGCCACTCGTGACAACGTGCGATAAATAAAAAACTCCAACTATTTATAATATACGAATTTTTCTACAAACGTCTGAATTGAAAATACATCCGCACGTATAGCATCCAGAAAAATAGATTAGTAAATATGGTGTGAGCTTTTTCCGACCTAATGCATGCACTGGCATTTCAGAGACTGTTAGTTGAAGGAGTACTGTTGTGGTGCTGGTGGGTGGTGGTACTGGGTACTGCCGGCGTGGTGGTCCTTATTCTGTGTCTGGTACTGGTCTTGGAAGCGTACCAAACTCTACCATACGAAGCAGCCTGCGATGCCACAGACGCTTATGAGATGCAATACGTCACTGTAAGTATGAGGTTGACCCAGGGATTAATATTCTATCATCTTTTACTTTCATTTTATCGTTCTTAATTAAACAAATCCTGTAAACCATACATCATGCCTTCTGATGATATGTTCGAGCTAAAATAATATTAATCTCTATTGAAAATCAGAATATTGTACTAGAGGTGGATTGGTGTCTTAGAGGTCATTCATTCATAACTTCGGTCATGTATATAAATTCGTAATTATGTAGATACTGTACATTCAAAAGCCTGGAACTGTTCAATTTCATAATTTCTATTCATACCATACAAAAGGTTTCTTTCCGTGTGCATTCATTCTGTACATTCCTCTGTATTAGCTGTATAAAATATTGCGGCTACTTATCACTCTTCTTGAAAATAAAGCACATGGCATGATCATAGGATAACTTGTTCAATGCCTCAAAAAGTTTCGAGTCGAACGTCTGTCAGCGCTGGTCACAATTTATCTCTGTTTTCCAGTACAGAAGTAGTAGTTTTCCAACCGTAAAGTTTTACTACAAAAGTTGTCATTGCCCCCACAAAATTTCTCTTTCCAACTAGAAAGTGCTCGAGTTGCTCTTATGCAGGTTGCATGGAACATGAATAAAGTTAGTAACTATTTAAGCGCGCTGCCATGCACTACTAGAGGTGCATTATTTTCGTCTCAGATGCTTAGAATGAATCTTAGGTTACCTGTTGGTATTAAGCATCATTTGTCCATGAACATAGGGAATTTTTGAGTATATGTATGAAGTAGTGAGGAAAGTGGGATTACCACTTCAGGGATGACTCGGAGAGCCATTCTCTCAGCTGCGTGCATAGAAACGAGTTACTTAACACGTTGCCTCCGATTGCCTGACTGGTGTAGATCTTCACTTTGTAGGCATAATCACTAGAAGGATCTGAAAAAATTACAGAATCTAACCCAAGTGGTCCACATACGTACCACTTCGGAGTCAACGTGTTAACCCTGGAGCACTGAACATGATGTCATGGGTGTAGACGTCACTAGCCTCGAGCAAACTATACCCATGTTCAGTGCTGCAGGGTCAATGGATGGTGGGTCAGTTAATGTTGGTTCAAAAGTGTAGCACATTACCTCATCAAGAAGTGGACTTTGTTTGAAAGAAATAAAGGAAAAGCAGAAACATTCGTTTTTTTTGAGCTGTGGCTGTGTTAGCTGAAACTTACTAACTACTCCAAAGGTACATTGAAGCTCGTAGAAATCAATCACAGTACAATATTCAGCCTTCTAGTTGTAGTTCTTGCAGTTCACACGTTTTCGAGCGTATAGGGACGTCCATCTTATTAACTTGACCACGGGAGGCTAGTTCACTCAACCCTGAATCCCAATATTTTAGGACTGATTTTTACTGACAAGAAAGAGTGTATAATTCAAGACTTTAAACTCACTTTCATTACTGAGAAGATAAGGAATAAAATAGAAGCCGACAAATTCAAGTAGACAAATAAGCGTCGTTTTTTCAATAAAATGAGTTCATTTTACTTTCCTTTTATTATGTAGTGGAACTAAATTAAAACTAATCGAGAATGTAAAAGAAAAAGTGTAGTTAAAAATCCTCCTTCATCCACATAGCTGTACTCTCTTTGACTCAAGGTGAGTATTTTTGGAGAATGTAAAACGTCCGTAACATTAGTATTGTTTATTGTAATTTATATTATTGTATCGTTGATTGTAATTCTCAGTAGTAAATGAATAAAGCCTCCATGTCAGGTTTTATAGATTTAATATCGACGCTTGAATGGTTTGAATGAATGAATTAGCAGGTTTATTAGTCCTCAAAAGTACATGTTCGCTATGATTCAAAGATTTTGAAGACACAAAAAAATCAATCATGCTGAAATTACCTACGTTGCTTTATCTGTTCATTGTCCTTTCACGTCTACCTCAGTGTCCGTGACAATCATATAACTGTCACGTCTACCTCAGTGTCCGTGACAATCATATAGCTGTCACGTCTACCTTAGTGTCCGTGACAATCATATAACTGTCACGTCTACCTCAGTGTCCGTGACAATCATATAACTGTCACGTCTACCTCAGTGTCCGTGACAATCATATAACTGTCACATCTACTCCAGTAACCGTGACAATCATATAACTCATGTCTACCTCAATGTCCGTGACAATCATATAACTGTCACATCTACCCCAGTAACCGTGACAATCATATAACTCATGTCTACCTTAGTGTCCGTGACAATCGTACTAGTATTTGCGTTTTAAAGAATTAGACCACAACTTTGATTTTGATCAACAGGCATAATACTCATCGATTAAACATAGTGAACCAAAATAGCTTATTCATGAATAGAAATTAGTTCTGAAAAACTGAATGCTAATGTAGAAAGATATAAAGTGTTAGTGTGTGTAATGCTTTTATTGTTTATATTCACGTATTTATTGAGATTCGTACTTAGTTTCATAAAATTTCCAAGCTTCTTTAAATAATTTTGACTATTTTATGGGTTAATTTAATAGTGGTCTACTCTACCGCTTTCGAGTCCTCAGGGACACACTGCATCTCCCACAGATGTCTTCACTAAGCATAGCAGGCATTTACTTATGTCAGAAACTCATTGATGCATATCGAAATCAGCATTTGCACGTGCAATAATTAAGAGATCATTATTTTCACTGGGTTACTAAGCTCTTATTTTTATATGTGTACTATAGCAGAAAATCTTATTTTTTTTCATCGAGCCGATGTCGACTCGAAAGCGTTACAGTTTTTGTTTGCTTATGGGCTTACTCTATTCGTGCTCAACAAAAACGGAGTCTTTATCATCGTGAAGCTGTACCCTGTATAGAGGACTTGCATTGTACAGTATGAGTTTTCGTGTTCCAGTGTCTCAAATTAAAGAGTTTCAGCCACAGTAGACGACTTATTTAACATGAAAAATTTGTTAAATAGTAGTTTTGAACATTTATATATTTAGTACGTTAGCTTCAATTACTGAAAGTTGGCTGCGGAAGTATATTTTTAGTTAACATGGACCGCTCTGCCAATGTAATTGTAACATGTAATATAATACAGAGTACACCTTGCATGTAAAGCTTTAAACATTGTACATATCATTTTATGAAACTCACCGAGTTCATCTTTTTTGCTCATCAGTTTATATTCTAGTAAATGTTGACACTGTAGCGCGCGTACCTCACAAACTAGTTGTCACTCTGGCTTCATATTCGCTGGTCTGTAATCTCTCCGTGAATATTTAGTATCGTCTTCTTCATGTTAGTCGTTTGTAAATTGTGGATTTTGTATATACTCACAATAGATGTCTGTTTACTCACCAGGATAAGAGACGGTGAGCAAGGGACTGCTAAATTTAACGGTAAGATGCGTGGGTGTGAGCTAACAGCTTCTACAGATAATAATGTAAATGTTCCGATGCTTACTTTTCTCATATTTTCATCTCGTAACTTCTTGTACAGATGCGAAAAAATTCATTCCTTGAGTTCTTGTGAGACTGTCAATATTTTCGAGTGTTTCTGGAGTCAATTACTTGTGCGCAGCGAAAAATGGATTCAATAACACGTCGAATTTTTGCATTAGCTTCATTACGATTAATCTGAGCAGTTTTGGATCAAACAGTCGGCTGCGCAGAGCAGTTTATTAGTAGTTATAAGGTCTGTACAACAATTAAACCAATTTTAGCTTTAAAGTTAATACTGTTACACTATATGTAATTATTGTACCTGCTAAAAAATACATCTCCACTGAAGCCACATAGCTACTCCAAAACCACTGTTTCTTAACGAGAGAGCTTTCACAGGAGTCGGTACAGTCTTACCTTGGCAGAAAAACTACTAACTCATGTTTACATATGGTACGTTAATATTTGATTTTTAAATACTACAATGAATAAAGTTTTAATGTAAATCCTACTTGCACTCACGAATCAAATTTTACTCACTCTTTTGCAACTTAAGCGCTGCTACCGAAATTGATATTTTTAGAGAAAAATTTGAATTTACTATTAACTGCGTTGCTGTCACTGAATTGATAATGATAATTTTTACGAGCTACTGTTTGTTTCGTCAGTCCTTTCAATAATCTAAAATGTTTCCTCAGCGAATAATCTAAAAGTATCGACTCACAATGTTGTCCTTGTAGTTCTATTACCTTGCATTTTAATTCTCGTTCACCGTACCTTGTTGAGTGTATTTCCTAAAGTAGTGAAAGCTTTCCGAAACGTTGCATTGGTTTGTCCCTCTAATGTTTTAATTTCCATAAACGTGTTTTCTACGAAGTGGTTGTTAATGTATAATACATTAAATGATACAACCGGAAAACTCGCGTGTTTTCAGTGAAGTGTATAAGCGGACGTGGTGTACGTATACGCTAAAGCGTGTAAAGTCTTGGATCAATGAAAGTCAGGTTCGTTCTTAACTATCATTGACGGTAATCCGATCAAATTTTGCCAATATTCATTACTGTTCTGAAAACTGATCAATCTTGGAATTTTGGCTTTCTCTACTCTTGAAAATACACGAAAAATAATTCCGCAGTGAACCATCCCAATCATATTGAAAACTTCAAATTGTTTGGAGCGTCCAAAATTCTTGGATTAAAACTTTCGAACAAGCATTTACGCTGATATTGTAACTCTCCCAGTGTAGTTCCTTACAAGGTTTGATCAGGTGTTTAAATTCATACCAACTTTCAACAAAATCTCTCATCACAGCCTGTCGATTATAACACGAGCGTTGTGGTAGTACCATCAGGTTGCAGCATGAGTTTTGGTAGCTTTTTAAATCATTATTAAGGTGAATTTAAACTTGTAATTGATAAAATGCTGATCTTCCACGTAACATCCATATTTTTCCAACAATTTCTGTGCGCCCGTTTTCTGATTCTTCTTGTATATTGCTTGTTTTTTGAGTCAGAAAAAATGTTCAGGTTATTTTCTATTTAGTCTCCCGAATGAGTTTTTGTTTGTCTCGACTTCTGAAAAATTTAAAATCGGATGAAGCAATTTCCAGAAAGTTGAGTGAGATCGGGCACTGTTTCCCAACTAAAAGCCTAAATCTGGCAGAGTCACTTGAGAATGTCAACACGATTTATCTTGATGGATTACCCCTTCGCGATTAATTAATTCTTGGCGCTTCATGGCTACAGCAATGTAAAGTTGCCGTAACTTAGCAGTTTTCAGTCCATAGCTGTCGGTAACACAATTAAGCCATAACCGATCCTCTGTCTTTTTGTGAATGATTCTACTCAAATCTCACCAGACACTTAACACTCTTCTTTGGATGAAGTCTTCAAAACGAGCTGAACTTATGTAGTTTACAGCCTGATGCAAAATTTGTTCTGTGACGTTTCCAAAATTTTGTTAACGAGTACTTCTGCTTAAATTTTTCTGGTTTTATCAGTTTTCAGGAACAGTGTTGAAAATGATTTGCGATGTAATGTAAAGAGATAAAAAATGTTCTTAGTTTTGCAAAGTCCTGATAATTTTCTTAGGTCGATTGACGCTTTCCTTCATAAGTCAGTTCCAGAACTCAATGATCTGACACTAGGCTGAAGAAAGCTCTACTCGCTTTAGTTTATTCTGTATCAAAGACACACTTCCGTAAGCTCTTGAGCGCAATGTTGTATTCCTGAAGAACTTCAATTAACAGGTTCCATTCTGACTGTTATTTTCTGCATGATTTGCAGCACAAGCATCTCTGGGGCACAGCGAAGTGAGAGGCTACGCGAGTACTGGAGTGGAAGAGAAACTACAAATCTTCGCTGATTTCAGTTGCCTCACGTCTAGGCTCGAGACAGTGACCGTCTGATGCCTTCTCTTGCAGTCAGTAGGACGGCCCTTTAATCCTCAGTCATTAGCTGGATGGTCTCATAATTTTAGGCCTCAGATAGACGGTCATTTGATCGACAACTACCGTTGGAACAATTTTCCAAATTTAGGGCTCAGCAGCACTCTCAATATTCAGCTCCGAGTCTTTCATTGTAAGTCAAAACTTCAACGAACTTAAACCGACCCTCATGAAAGACCGACAAAATCATTTTTCAAATGAAAATGATTACTAAGATACAAGCGATACACACACACTTCTGGGACCACTGTACCTCTGACTCAGACAAGAATTTGCCTAAGGAAATGTATTCTTTTAAATAGTTTCAAGAACTTGTCCATGCACTTTTAAGTTCTCCAAAACTCTGTTTCGAATACCTCAGAGACACTGTCACAAGCATCAAATACTTAACCCTTTAGCGACGAATTTCTTTTTCTAGTTTCTACGTCTAAGCTCACGAAGACCGTCTGTACACTGATGCAGTGAAGCACGCTGAGAGCCAGGCAGCCAAAAGAACGACGCTGTAACATGCCGCTGCGTTTAAACCTAGTAGCAACATCATATTGCTCACTGTTTAATTATTAGAACAATTCTCCCAAAGACCGTGAAAGAGGACCGTATGCTCCTTTTCGTCGCTAAAGGGTTAACGCACAAGTTTATAGCTTGTGTGTAACATACATACAATAAATGTATCATGGAGACTCATACACTTAAATGCTTTCTAAACGTCATTAGCTTTTTCAAGGTATAAGGGACATATTATCTTACACTCGAGATCTCGGAGAAGCTGTCACGTCTCTTCTAATATTTCCGCCATTCATATTTTTTATTTTACTCTGTTTCCTCAAAATCCTTAGAATTCCCTTTGAATCTAATTGTTCGACACATCGGTCAAGAAATATTGGAACGTGAATCTGGTGTATCATTTGGCCTTCGAGTACATTGATGACTCGAGAGACGCTGCATATAGAGAGTGATTCCTCTTACAAATATCAGAATCCAACCAGAATTACTCCTGTTCATTGTGATGGATATTCCTAAAGATTTTGGGTATATCGAAGAATTCCAGTATCGCTTCGTAAGAGTTTATGTAAGTACACGATTACTTTACGAAAACATAGTAGGAGTACTTGAAAGTATTTAAATCATGCAAGCTTCTGAATCTTAATTCACCTTAAAATGATTTTGAACAATAGCAAACAGGTCGGGATTATTTTTTGAGCCAAGTATTGAACTTGATCAGCGGCGTCGGAACAACTTCAACCATTACTTTAAGAATTGTACGAATTCCTAAAATAAACGAGGTAATTCGTGTGATTGTAGTGGTTTCGCTCATCGGTTATGAAGTGGAACTGCTTGATTTCAATGAAGCAGAAAGAAAATTAATTCTGACTATGATGTAGTTACTTACAGCGATAACTCTTTTAGTAATTTTGTATCTCCATCGTCTTCTGAGATTGCCAGCCAATCAGTGCTGATGTTTCAGATTGCGTCTCTCGCATCAAATTGCATCAACTCTGCCACTAAGTTCTGCGGCAATGAACTCTTTCGGTCGTGTAATTTTTTGCGATTTTATATCTTCTCTGGCCATAAAAAATCGACGTGCATTGGTGTATTTGAATTGTGGCTGGGTTGTCCATGTGTTTCAGGCAGTTTCTATCATTTAAGAGTAATCATAGACTGGGGAATGAGCCTAATTTTAAACAATATTCGGTATCCATCTCTAGAAACATGTCCTATCAATAGAAAACAATGATAATGCTATGGTTACTAAAAATTTTTTAGAAACTACTCGTTTTAAATTAAAACTCGCCGTGTATATAACTATGACACGTATAACTTGCATAAGTGTGAAGAGCTGCAGTGTGCCCACATTTTTAAGGATTACGCAGGGAAGACACACGATGTATAAAAATTCATGACATTTGTTATGATTATGTTCTCACATATGCGCACTGTATTAATATTTTTAGTTTTATTTATTTCTGTGGTCATGATTTTTACTAACATTAAAAGCTCACCGCTCAGAGCCATTAATTCGTTGGCTAGTCTGAATTATTTCTTAAATTTCCAGTCGCTGCTTAAAAATCACACTTGTTGCAAGTATAACTTACGTCACATGTTTAAATCTAATTTGCTCAGCTCATTGTCTCAATGTCCCATCTAAAATTTAGTAAATTTGTAGGTTTTCACTCGTGTTTCACACGTACGTAGTTTTTGGCAGCGATTTTATTGTTGCACATAGAACAACGAATGAGCTTGTAACCTCGAGAACTGGAGTTATTAGCAATATTGGAGTTCAAAAATTAGAGGTGTCTTAGGCTGGAAATATATACTTAAACTAGAGTGCTACGGATTTTTAAAATTGTACGCCGGACATAAACATAGATATCCCGAACTAAGAAAATTATAATTGACGAAATCAATTGATTTTCTCCAAAAATTTGTAGTTCTTTTTATTTTGAGTCGAGTCTAAAATTTCAAATGTGCTAAGAAAACCATGCATGCATACTCAAGGAATACGGAGTAGTCTTGATTTGGTGTTCAAGGAATAATGAGGAATATGGGAATCAAAATACGCGAATAAATACAAGGAACGACAGCAACCATCGTCAAAATGAGAAATTTGTGGCAATAATCTATGAAAGGAATAAAATCTCTCTGTAATTCATTGAAGCTTGTTATTAACACACAACTCTTTTTATCAATCATTTACATATTTATAGTACCTTGTTCTTCATATTTGAAATTCGTATTTTAGAGGTATTTATTTAACTTACAAAACTGCAGATTCTATGTATTAGTTTGTCACTTGTAAAAGTCATAATTGAATCCAAGAATTACTTTCACAAATATTATTCAATTCAGTGTCGTTTGAAAATAGCAAAAATGACCATGATTTTTAATACACCTTCAAATTGACAATTGCAACGCTTTCACGCGTTAGCTTGTGGGTCATTTTAATAAAAACTTTTACAAATATCTAAAAAAAGTTCATACCGTCACGTTCAAGTTATGACAGGAAGTGGGTGAAGTAATACAAGCATATCAAAAACTCGAATTTTATGACCGCATCTGTGCATGAGAGGTGATGAGTTATTGGCTATGTGGTTTAAATGTCATCAACCCTAGGTATTGAGAAAGGTAATCCTTCCACTTATCGCCAGCTTGGTCGACTGGTGAGCGAATCTGCTTGCAAGCGGGAAGACCCGGGTTCGAATCCCGCTGCCGACATGGTTGACGCGGCTAGAAATACGGCATGGGACTTGGGTAAACAAGCGAATAATTATCGAAGTAATTATCCGACCCAAGAATGGGCCAGATGGTTCGTTCCTATAGCCTCATTCTATTCTATTCTATTCTTATCTTGGGAACTTAACGCTGCTCGACGACTGTAGGTTTCGTGAGCTCTTCTCAGAGACGTATACTGATGGTCTGTTCTCATCGGTACCTATCTCTTTAAGACAATCTTCTCACAGATTTTCCTAACTGCTAACTAAAGAACTAGAAATGATAATTGAAGAAATCTGCCATGACTTTAGCTGGCTGGTGTAATCATTTCTTTTTTCTACTTGTGGTCTCTACGTTGATGGTGCAGCATTCCTCCGCACAACGGTCTTCCATTTCTATGATATATCTGTCTGCTTCTCACTTATTTTTTATTGGAAATGCCTTTGATCTAAAGCAACGATGCCACTTGAATTAAGGAGTCCTTATTGTCACTGAAAGCCATCCTTCTACATTAGTTGGTCCTGAACTGTGATTAAGGTCTGAAGACGGTAAAAATAACAGTTTAGATCATTATTAAGAAAAGATTGCTACGAGTATTATGAATTTTATAACACGACCTCATGTCCAAGGAAACAGTGTTTCACGATAAATAAATTTAATTTTAGAAAAGAATGTAAACGTACACATTGCGGTGACACTCGAAACGCTGATGGAAATTGTGTTACTCGCTTTACGGTTCTTTGATCTATTAGGTTGTTACAAAAATAATGGCTGCTCGAAGGCCAACGCATGCTTCTGTAATCAGCCATTATTTTTGTAACAACCTAATACGTCTCACTCCGTGTTCACCTGTGGCAGCCATACGGGTTGTAACCTTCATGTCTGTTGCAAGTTGAGCTAAACGCATGAATTTTAATGAAAACAGCGATATAATTAGTGTCGTTTGCATGAGCTTTTGGGTAAGCAATAACTTGGATATCATGGGCCTTTTCACTGAAAAGTACACGTGATAGATCCTGACTGACAGCTCGTTAGATGGAAATATAGTCCTAATTAAACCGAAATTTATTTCTTTCATTTGTACGCGGGGGTTTTAACAAGTAAGAGTTGAGTCTCTTAAAGAATGGAAAAAAAGATAACCAACATGAGGGTAGTATTATCTAGCAATATTAATACTATTAATAGAATTCTAATTAAATCCAAAACGTAAGCGATGAAAACCAATGAAATAACAGTTTGTTTTAATGAGCAATCATTTCAATAGATTTCCTGGAGAAAATTTGTTACCGTAGACGAAAATTCTAACTAAGGCATCTCATATCGAGGCAGCATATTTATTTATAATTAATTTAAAAAAAATCGTTTGGAAGCTAAAGTCAAAATTGCAGAAATGTATGTATGAACTTTCTAAAATGCATGAATCAGGCTCTGAAGTAAAGTTTCATTGACAGTTTTTTGTTCATCTATATATTCTTATTACAAGTAAACTTAATTTAAGAAATCAGCTTGACGAAATTACAAAATTTAGTCAAATTTTTGTATGACATATTGGGAAATTTTTGATGTAGAGTTACATAGAAAATACAATAACTGTCAGAGAAAAAGTTCGTGTACATCTTAGTTACATACTGTGTTTGGTTTTGCTACACACGCCTTTCTGTGTCCTCTTAGATTGAAGATATTCGTTTATTTCTAGTAGAAACTTCCACGACCAGCTGAAAATTCGCAATTCTCTCAGCACCATTTGATCCCTTGGCTGACACCCAGCCTGTACATAAAACTTACTCCTATAGCACCTGCCGTAGCTGCTACGTAAACACGTTCTTCTAGCAGGCATGTCGTGTGGTGAAGCGCAATGAATATAAGGAAGCTTACAGATAACCAGCCATTAAGCTACGGAACTGAGTGTCAAAGTTGTTTGATAAAAGCAAACAATTTGAGAAGGTTACTGACGATTGCTTTACAAGACTTAGTGTTGGGAAAACTAAGACGGTGCAGTATATCGAGCCGCTGGTGTTGAACAGGCCTCACTTCTCGATGAAGTAAGTAACTCTGTTTACGGTACATAGGTGATCCTTTTAGCGGATGCCATGTTGTACCAATATGTTATATTAAATGTTGAAAGTGCATCAACACAGTTGTCAGTCTAAAAACTTTTTATCAGTGGCAACGAGAGTGCAGATACTTGTTTATGTGTGTTGATTGCTTGAGTAAATTTGAGTAAACCACATTTAACCATGTACTCATCCAGGATGTCTTATATTTTGGATATTCATGTAAGACTTCCAAAATTGTTATTCTCACAACAGCAAAATTCAAATTTCGTATTGATTAATAATTTGAAATCTCTTTTACGGTTAGGGTGAATAACGATGCAAGTTGGAAAACTTATACTGCAGGAAGACAGACTTTTCTCTAATATTAATACCATGTTCCATGCACAAGGAAAATCTCTTTTTGCTGTGCTTCCTAACTTTGAACAGCGGTTCAAAATCTTTTTAAGCATCTTTAAGGAATCATGATACGTAATAAAATTCATAAAAAATCCCAATCCCCTTGTACAGAAGATATGATTTACCTCACACCACGAATAAATAATGTGACCATGATACAACAGTACAGCATTTCGGCTGAAAATGTTAGCCTTCGTTTCCTGGGTGAATGTTGGAGCCTGTCTATCAACTATTTCAAACACATGTAGCGGAACGCTGGCCGTTAACTACAGTATTACCAGTACCTTGGTTGTCTATACAACTTTATTCTTCGAAACGTAATAATTGTTTATTTTTTAAAACAAAAACATTACTCAAACTGTCCTGAGCAACCTACTCCTCCCTGTTGCAAAAGTTTTAGCACAAAATTTTTTCTTCTGGTGGCGAAATATTTTTCGCCAGCTTTTCTATTTGCATCTCTTTTTCGCTTCATCTTTTCCCACTCGTTTTTTATTATCCGAACCTTACGAGAGAGTTCCATTTAAATTTTGAATTACTTGCTTAACAATGATTCTGTTAATGTTATATACAAATTCCTATTTTAACAAAAACATGCATTCCAGCTTTAGATGAAGAAGTAAAGCAACATTTATAAACTCATCTGCCTTGCTAACAAAATTAGTTAGTTTCAAGTCCTGGGAGTCGTTTTGTAGAGCAATTGAAGTACAAATACTAGAAATATGTTTTAAATCAGTTTCAGAATACGGGAATGTTTATAACGACATTAGTTGAAAGTCAGCGTCTATCCACCTAATGGGGTAGAATTAATTTTATCAGCGTCTTTTGCTGATGTTTCTTCTGATTGAGGTTTTGGATCGTTATTATATGATTATGTAATTCTCAACCTTCAGAAACTGAAGCAGCTGTGTCATCTGACGGTGACGTAAGATATTTTGATGAGCTGTGTGCAGCAACCTTATCTTATCTATTAACTTACTGAGTGATACCTGCTCAAGCTATTGATTCCTTGGCGTATATCACAGTCAGTTGGAATTATAAAGTGGTTTGTGGTATGTGCGAGAACACTTAGTGAAAATAGAGAAGTGGTGCGTGCAGGTTGGTGGTGCGTTCAGGTTGGTGGTGCGTGTAGG